>JAHZNC010003509.1:0-16223 GCA_027744095.1 Zhuqinia jingwanae | reverse complement strand
ATAATTTTCTCTAGTCATCTTTTTAATAAATTCCGGTTCTCTTTTTCTATTTAGTTTGCTACATATTTTTCCCTGAGATGTATTTATACATACATTCCTTTTACCAAGTCATATTGTTTATGTCTCTATCTGTTTTTCTTACTACAATCAACCAACAAGTTTTACATAACACCAAAAAAATCAACAAATGTAACGCTTCAATGGCTCACAAACAACCAGCAAAAGTATAAGAAAACCAATCTAACTCAAAGAAGGATTACAAATAACAAAAAAAACCTCCAGCTTTTTCCCAGCGTAAAAAATAGTATGAATGTGTACATACATTGATGACGTTGTGAAGAAGAAGAGAAAAAAAGAAATAAAAACGATGGGCGTCAATGGAAAAATCCATTTGGTAGCCAAAGTTATCTTCAAAATAAGGAAAATCGATTCAATTTTTTTGAAATGCTTCAGTTCAGAAGAGCTTGTTCATCTTCTTGGTCTTTTTTTTCTACTTGTATTTTTTTCATGTCTCCTCTTCTCCTTTTTTTCTTCATCTTCTTACAATCACGTACGCTCGTCTCAAATATATGGTGGCGGTGGTGGTGGTGGAAGTGGCGAAAAATAGAAAGACAAGACTAAACTGCTTTTTAGTCCTGAGAGTGCTGCTGCTGCTACTGGCACGTTTAAGTTTAAAAAGAAGAAAAAAATACTCTGTAAGCCTTTGAAAGATTTCAAAGCTGCCACACTGCACTTTCCGAGTATAAAAAAAACTGTCTTATAGTCTTATATTTATAGTCTAGAGTCATTTCCCTACTCCAACAACCTGACAAACTCCATACTCATATGTCTGTAGGTTGTAGGTATATAGTGTTCTTCTTGTGTGCACATTTTTTTTGCATCTATCTCACACACAAGTTTGTAGTTGATTCCACCCGAAAACACAAGTCCCGAAGGGGGAAAAGCCGGAGGAAATCTCAGCAAGCTTATTTAATTCCCTGGCCTGAGTTCATACTTGGTTGTGTGTGTGGTAGTGGTGGTGGAGGACCACCTTTTCTTTTAAAAACTCAACCAGTAGTACATGCTGGAAGATATGTATGTATTATATATATACCTATATGCACGTAATAGCTATATAAAGGCTATATATACTGATCACACGCTTTGAACTCTTTCCCTTTCTTATATAACTGACGTTTGCGTTTTAAAAAAAATTCCAAAAGTGTTCTGTTCCATCAGCAGCAGCAGCAGCAGTAGCAGCATCAATGCAATTCCCCTGTTTTTATCTAATAAAGTATTACTCATTCATGAGAACTACTTCTACCACTACGTCACAAGTATTTTCTTTCCACGTGCATTACTACTACTACTACTACTCCATTATATATTGTTATCCAGTTGTAAAAGGTACTACGGAGAAATAAGGCTCGGGGTAATATACTTCGTTTTTCCCTATTTTCATGCTTTCAATCCCATTTCCGGTGAAAGCAGCGTGAACATGGAATTAGTTTACTGACTTACGCATTCATTCCTCTCTCTCTCTCTCTCTCTCTCACTATTGTAACATCCATGTACGATGTACATATGTATATATTATTTGCTTCTACTTTTTCTCCAAACACAGGATATGGACATCATCCTCCTCATCCTCCTAACAAGCCTTTTATTTTCATCGTCATCAATGTAGCACGTTATTTAGCAGGAAAGAATAAAAAAGACGACAATAGAGATGAAGTCATGTAAGAGAATTATTTATTTGTATACCTACTACATACATGTCAACTCCCATGTTCAATGAAATAGAAAAAATATACCTATATACCTATGCATTTATGAAGGAAGACTATAACCATATAACTGTGATGAAATGTTCTATTCTATTTGAGGATCATGATGATGAACAGTATATAAAATAGATGAGTATTTTTTTGGTGAGAAGACAAAAACAAAAAAGCATGACAAAATGTACATAAAAAATAGTATGAAAGCTTGGGTTGTAGTAGCGTGTGCACACATGTGTGTTGTATGTAACAAGGGTATATATTTTTTAAAGGAGATACATCAGCAGATGACACATCTCACTCTAGTTAATAGTAATAATGGATGTTTCATTGAAATATATAGGTATACATATAAAAGCTGTAAAAGCAACTCTGCAACTCTGCGCACATTTAAAAAAAAGGCATCTATTACACATAATAATAAATAGTAATAATATATATAGTTTTTTTTTGTGTGTAGGAGTATCATAAACACACATAAAAAATATATATATTTATCATTATTATTATTATTATTATCATTATTACACGTAAAACGGAACAAGTTGTGGTTTGTAGTAGACATTTAAGTTTACACATGTAAAAAAGACATACATAAATATAAGTAAGTATATCACATTTATTGCAACACGAAGAGCAAAAAAGATAGACTTCACATGAAAATAAATAACACTGTTATATATTTGCTAACTTGTTGTTGGCGATGATGATAATGATAACTAATCATCGTCGTCATCATCATCATCATCATCATCAACGTGATTAGTTAAAAAAAAATGAAGCTATATTATTTATTATGGGGATGTTGAGAGAATGAGTGATTTTCATGTTTATAACAATATAGTCCATTAACAGCGAAAAAAACATGATGTAGATTCCAATCCAAAATCCATTCATAAATTTTTTTTTTTTTGCAAGTCAAATTTTGTTTTCCAAGTTTTACAGCAGATAGGCGAAAAAAAAACAAAGTGGGAAAAAACAGGTACATTAGATTTTATAATTTATTTACATTGCAAAAAAATCTACCAAAACAGGTGTTTGCTCATTATCAATGCATACATCACATCACATACCTATGCACTAATTAGATTACAAACAACATTATTGACAGTTTCAGTGAATAAACACAATACTGTACAAACTTAATATAATATATTATGTATACACGTACCTCTTGAGACAAAAACGGTAAAATCTGTGCAATGATGGCGTTGAGTCGTTTTGCAACTTCAGTCTGAAAAAAATAAAATAAAACAAAATAAAAATATATGAAGATTACTTTTTTTAGTTACCAAATTATTATCGTCATCATCATCATCAGCATGTTCATTGTTCATAAAATATGTGTATAGTATATAGGTAAGGTGTGTAGGCATGTATCTCAACAACATATTTCTTTTTTCTAAATACAATTTCATTTCGTATTATTGTTGACAGCTTCATAATCGAAAAAAAAAGTTGATGAATGATAGTAATAGCTGAATGGCTGATATATATATATATATAAAATACGTATGTATGTATGTATATCTATATACTGCAGTTTTTTTTACATTTTTTTTTATTGCAGAGAGAAAAGTATGCAGCAGGAATCTGGTTATTAAAGAAGAAAAAAATAATAACTAGATATAAACATTTTTTATGTATGTTATTATTATTACTTGATCACATACTTCAATTCAATTAAGATGAATATTATAGGTATATACTCAACAACTCAAAAGTTATTATGTTTGCTTTTCTACACAACAACGTCGACGATGATGGCGGCGGCGGCGGCGTCGTCGTCGTCATCATCGGCGATCATGATGACCAAGCTTATTATTATAATGTAAAATAAAATAAAGTCAACCCATCAAAAAAAACTTTAATTCCCATTATCATCATCGTCATCATGGGATTATTATCGCACACATACATATGTATATATATACACAAGCAAAGCATATTGAATTCAATTTAAACAATTTAATATACAGTTATAATAAAAAAAAATCCAACCAACTAGCCAACCTGATAATTTGAGGAAACGCTACTTTAGTTTGAACATGCACCTTGCTTGCTTTTTGTTGTTGTTACTACTACAGTCGGTTTTATCGTGATCATGATCAAGCAGAAAAAAGCAAACTCAATTAAGCATGACTATGACTCATGAAAAAACATTTCCTCTCTTTATACAATTTTTTTTATTTCAGTGTGTGTTCAAAGAGAGAAAAAAAAATGTTTTGAAATACTAACAGTTTCATGTTTATCTACGTATTTTTTATTATATTTAATCTTACGCTTTGCACAACAACAATGTGTGTAGTCTTTTTGCATGTGATACATTTGGATGATAAACTTGTATTTCAACTTTGATCAGATTATCACTATCAACAAGTGCGTGCATTGTTCGCTCACACAGGAATAAAAGAGAGAGAGAGAGAGAGAGAAACAGAAGAAAAAAATATACTACACACAAAAAAAACTGCATGTTTGCATTTTTGCCAAGTTTTACATTTTACTCATTCATACATACAATAATTTGACGTAATTTATTAGCATTAAAAAAATGTTCCTTTTTTTCAAACAGACAAATGTTATTTAGCGCCCCATCAACATGCACAGCAGTTGTTCTGATTGGGATGTTTTTCTGATAGTCTCATTTCAACTCGGACATTTATCAGCATACCTACATACATATATTTATGAGCTGTGTGTCTGTGTATAACTAATCATTAAAATTGCAGAACGAATGTCGTTTAATGCAAATAATTTATTTATATATATATCGTGTTTCCAGATGGGAAATGTTTTAGATCAGGTCATGTAGACACATATATAAATGTATACTCATTTATCATTCACAGCATATTTTCTCAAATAGCGTAATCGTTTATAATATATGCGGCTAGTCAACATGTCATTCTTTTTTTTACTTGCTTGGTCCAGAAAAAAAATTATTTATATTTTTTCTGATCGCGTGAGCATTTCCAAGAAAAAACAAAGGTCAAGGCGACCTTCCCGTTGCATACATATATCTAAAATATTTATGCATGCATGATCGATCAAAGATGCATAACATACACAACATAACACACGGCATATTATTAAAAGACGAGAGATAAAAAACAAGTAGGGCAAAGGTGTTTATTAGGGTTATCAAAGTTTAATTTGGCAATCCTTGGATTCCCCAGTTTTTTCTGGTTTCTACCTTTGAAAAAAAACTTAATTATTTTGCTCATTTCTTTCCACCTAAAATAACCGTAATTAAATTTATTTTCACATCTGTCAGTTTATAAGTAAAAAAAGGATGACTTATCAGTAATTTTAATAAATTGGTTTGATATTTTTTTGGTGGTCTAAAAATATATGGACTGCTGACTGCTCTATTTTTTTTTGTAAAATTAACCATAATAAATAATAATTATATGCATAATTCTCTTTAATCCCACTTGACTACTTGAAAGTAAACGTAAAACGTCCCATCATCATAAGTACATCAATTTAAAATGTTTTTTGTGGNAATATATGGACTGCTGACTGCTCTATTTTTTTTTGTAAAATTAACCATAATAAATAATAATTATATGCATAATTCTCTTTAATCCCACTTGACTACTTGAAAGTAAACGTAAAACGTCCCATCATCATAAGTACATCAATTTAAAATGTTTTTTGTGGTCCAAGTCGTCGTCGTTGTCGCTGTTAGTTGAATTATTTGGACGAGAGGTTAATACAAAAATATTTATCATGATCATGATGACAAGCAAATGGTTAGAAAAAATGAGCAAAGCCGGGCAGGCAATTTATATTCATTTAGTAATATTAAAAAAAAATGGTCTGATATGTTTTTTTTTCAAGGACCTTTTTTTATTTTTATAAACTTGATCATGTAGCCCATTCCAGTGTACATAATAATCATCATCAAAAGGCAGGAGGAGAGAAAAAGGAGGATTTGATGATTATAATCACCATCACCGTCATCTCATGATATGATACTACTACTACCACTGCTGCTGCTAGTAAAAAAGCAGTAATAATAATAGTAATAGCAAAAACTGGCAATAATAATACATTTTATATACACCAAGAAATAAAAACATGATGACATGACCGCCTCTCTCTCTCTCTCAAACACACACGGACAGACAGACAAAGAGCATTTTGCCATTCTGACACCCTCGTCGTGGTCGTATGTTCCTTTTTTTATTTGCGCCAATAGGCCGATATACAAGGATGATGAATAATTTTTTTTCCACTAAAGAACGACACGATGAGCCTTCTGTTTGTTGCTTCGTTATCTCAACGATTAATCTGACTCGTTTAAAGTATCAATTACGAGCTGCATATTATATGGATATGCTATATAAATAATGTTTAAAAAAAATATATATACGTATATATGTACATTAGTATATATAAAATGCACTGTGCATACTACTACTACTACTGCTGCTGCTTCATCAAAGTTGACTATATACCCAACAAGTCGTTTCTTTATATAAACTCATGCAAATGATGAAGTAATAAGATTGGCTTGTAGGTATGATTCCTTTCTTAAGCTTCTTTGGCTATCAAAGGAAAAATGTAATATAATATACCTAACTGATAATCAGCATTATCATCATCAAAAAAACAACTTTTTTTTCTATTTCTTGATCATCTTTTTTTTATTACAATATGAACGGCAAGCAGAAAGATTAAGGGATGCATATAATATATTATATGGAAGGACTGAAGGAAAGCAAAGTGGAATTCTCTCACGTTTTTATTTTATTTTGCTTTGAACACACACAAACATACAGAAAGAGTAGAGAGAGAGAGAGAAGCAGGAGTTTTGTATAACTCTAGAGCAGCTTTGCTCACTCACACTCATCCTTTCTTTTTATTGCCTGAAACACCATTCACCAGCTAATTAATATTCATCAATTCATCATAATAAACAAGCTTGTTTGATTATTATAGAGCATTACATTATTTGTATGTACATACCTAAATACCTATGCATATAAAATGACATTAGTATCACTACCATCATCATCATCATTTTATTCATCCATTCATAAAAAAAATTTCAATGGTTTTTATTATACTTTTATTTAATGTTTATTTGAAGGTACCTACCTAAAAAAATATACAAACAAGTCGTATGTATATGTATATAAAGGCATATCGTGTAAATAAAAGAGCAATAAAATGCTCATATTATAAAAAAAGGCCATTATTTTTTATGCTTGTTTGAAAAACGGAGTTATTAAGTCAAATAATAATGATTTCACTGAGTATACATAAATAATAATATAATTATAATTATACAAAAAGGAGGATACCCATTATTTCGTCGATACACTGTCACACTGTGAGTTTTTGTCAGCAATTGTTTATTGTTACAGAAGAACAACCCAAGTGAAAAATATATATTAGTGCACACACTTGAGAAGAAGAGGTGGTGGTGGTGGCATACAACTGTAATGTAATATGCCAGAAGCAGCAGCAGCAGCAGCATACCTACATATATTATCTTTGTTATCTGTTTTGTTTGAATTAATGTGTTTTTGTGATGTGAATAACATATGAGCTCAATAAATAAATAAAAATATATATATATTATTTCAACTACTACAAACTGCTCAACTAGCGTCAGCGTCACCACCATCACCCCATTGACATTAACAAGAGTGTGGTAAAAAAAAGGGGAGACATGAACTAATCTTTCATTATTTATTTTTTTCGTCTGACCAGCCAAGTGGAAAAGACACGTCAAGTTTGTTTTTTTATATATAATTTAAACAACTATTTAATACACGCGCATTCTCATGTGAGGTTAACAGGACAAGTATGCCTGTGGTCGTCAGTGTCAATACGCTTATAACAAACATAAGTGTTTCATCATCATCAATCTCTTTCTTCCGTCCTCTCGCTTACACACACACTAACTTGCTCACAAAAAAAAACAACAGGAAAAGCGTTTTTTGTACCTGCACAGCATAGAATACATAAAAACATGTAACACGACAATCTGCACTAATTATGACAAAATCCTCAGGGACAAAAAGGGACAGTACACAATACAACAATCGCAAACTAATCAACAAAACACATCATGCAACGGTAAACGGTAAGTGGAATGTCTTCGTTTTATATATTTTATCGTTCCTTATATTACTACTACAATAATAATAATAATAAGAAGAAGAAAGATAAGAAGGCAACCAACTATGATATATGCACATACATATATGTATGTGTATACGCATCTAGATGTGAGGTGGGATAATGAACAAGGTGTAATAAAAATGAAAAAACTACACATCTCAATTAACTTGATAATTGACAGATAAACTTATTATTATATCTTGCGTTTATATAGACACGTGTGTGTGTCCCTTCTCGCAGTTCAGTAAGCTTATTGTTGTTTGCCCCCTATTTTTTTGCTAGCTTGTAATCACAATTACAGGATCAAATAATTATTATTGTAATATATTAAATGATGGCTACTTCCGCTCTACCTCTCTAGTATTTATTTATAAAAAAAAGAGCGCAACACGAGATACATGCATACATATATAGTACATAGGTACTTGAGGTAGTTAATTTTTTAATTATTATTAACGGCACATGCAAACGGTGACGATGACAGTGTCTTTTATCGCTAAAATATAATGTAAAATGAATGTTGTTGTTACATATCAATCAAGCCATCATCTTTTTATAACATTCTTCCTTCTTCTCTTTTGTGTCTTGGTGTAGAATATTAATTTTTTCTCTTTAAAAAAATACATACTCAGGTAAAAGAAGTAAATTAAAGTGTGATTACCTAGCCTACGTCTTTTTATATATATCTTGTAGATAAAAAATTATTTTTGAAAAATAATAATAATAATAATAAAAAGAATGAAAAAATATTTTCTCATGGATGAGTTCGTCTTGCTTTATTTAATCAGTTATGATGATGATGATGACGATGATTAATAACAGAAGAGGTTCTCGTGAGACACGATAGCAAAAGATAAAAAACATACATATATGAACATTATTATATACCTAGGTATATTAGGTATATATATATTTGACATACACGCTTACCACTTGCACGATTCTATTATTTTATCAAACATATTTTCATTCATCCTTTTGGCTAAATGCACAGTAGTCCATTAATTTACCGTGATACCAAAACATAATATAAAATACTTTTAAGGAGATAAATAAATAAGACGACGACGACGACCAAAGAGAGTGAGAGAGAACACATGAAACCACCCTTTTAACATTTTTTCTCTCTCTCCTGTCTTATAAATTAATAAGCAAACTGTCAAGCATATATAGCCATATGTTCCTTTTAATACAAAGAGAGGAGAGAAAAAAAGGTGGTATTATTATTACATTTTTTTTTTCAGCATGTGAGAGAAAAGTGTCATAAAATCTCGAGCTCATTGACCATGATGACTATAAGGAGAAAATGATGATGATGTGATCTAGAGAGGATGCATCTATTCTTCTTCTTTTTTTGATACAAGACAACTTCATCAACAACACCGGGGTGTGCAGTAACAAAACCACTCTAGCAAGTAAGAGCACAAGAGCAAGCCAGGTAGTTGATTTGATAACGTGGGTACACTTGCGCAGAGTGCACCAGATAAAAAAAATTAATATGAAGAACATGAGCTACATAGGCACACATTATCATACATTATTATCACACACAACCACTACTACTACTAACACTGCATATTATTATTATTATTATACGCATACCATGAGTATATCTCCGCAATTTTTTTTGTTATTATTGTTAATCTTGTCTTCATCACCATGAAAAAAAAAGAAGACAGAAAGAGCTTTTGTCAGTAACAGCAGCAGCAGCAGCAGCGGTTGTTTACTTGACTGCTCACTGTACAGTTAACATATAATAGCATGACATACAATATTCATGTATGTGCATATACACACACACACACGCATTAAATTTTTTTTAGCCTGACGGTGGTCTTTTTTCCTCTTACTGCTTTCAAACCATCATCATCCTCTCGATTTTTCACACAAGAGGGACTGTGTGACTTTGTGTGTACCAACAAGAAGAAAAAGAAGCAAGAAAAAAGAAGTAAAGAACATCAAACACACAAGTCGTCGTTGCAAGACAGCTCTCTTGAGAGAAAATGAACGAACACAATTTTTAATTGGAACAAAGAAGAATGCTGACAATGGAGCCAGAAAGACTGCCGCTTGTTGTACAAAAGAATAATATGACACTATTAACGCGAATTCCATTTTGCCAATGTTTACAAAAGAGTATTATTATTATTATTATATTTAAAGACGAGATTATTTATGATGTGTGCATATAGTGCCTATAAAATAATAATAATAATAATAATAACATGCATCCATTTTACATACCTCTACATCATCATCATCAAAAGTGTACAGTTGTTTGTTAAAGTCTTTTTTAATAACATATAACTGTATTTTTTCCAAAGCATTTTTTTTGTATATATCGTGATTCTTTTGTCATGTCTCCCACTAACACTATCTCACCATCCTCATCACCACCACCATCACCACAGATTTTATATTTCATTCATATAATCCGCTGAGCATGTAAACCATTAACCTCATCACATTTACTTTGCTGCTCCTGCTACTACAGCTTTTTGCTACACACTGCGCGTTTTTTTGAGTGTGTACACAAAACCTTTTCATCATAAAGTTGTCTCAAGCAGTCATCATCATTATCATAATCTTTTTATGTGTGTGTGTGTGTGTGTGTGTGTGCAGAGATGATGATGATGAGACATCATCATCCTCATCATTACAACTACTGAATTAGGTATATGATGAGAACTAACACAATAACTTTTTGTGTGCTTCTTCGCCTTCGTCTGCTTCTACTTTGGTCTCATTCAACATTTTTTTTAATAGGCACATATGATGTGTGTAAATGCTGAACGTGTACACATTTTATGTACACATTAAAAAACAAAACACCTTCTTCTTGCTCTGCAGTAGTAGTAGTAGTAGTAGTAGTAGCAGTACAGCAGCACACGGTGTGTATCAAACACGAGATATCAAACATTAACTTTTTTCCCTTTTTGATTATCATTTTACCACTGTCATTATTTACACGGTTAAAAAGTCAAGTTCTTTATAATAATAATAGTAATAAGAGTAATAATAAGCATTACATATGCATACGATGATGATGGTGTTTGGTAGCGCACTAAAAGTTATAAAAACCTTGTGTTATGTAGGTAGGTATATTACACCAGTCAAAGGCGTCAAGTTTATTATTGTTTGTTACTAGTTAGTATTTATCTTCTTTTTTTTCTCTTCCTTTTACATTATTCTTATTTTTTTATATATCTCGTCAGCCATCCCGTTCATTTTCCCCCTACAAAACTAAATAAATTGTTATATAGCGAGTTAAGATGGATTATTAGTAGCGACAAAGATGACTCTAACAAACTTGATGGATGATGGTTTAGAAAAGAAAAAAAATGATACATACTTAATATACCTACCATATTGTATATTATGTGTATATACATAACTCATCATTTGCTCA
Source organism: Zhuqinia jingwanae (assembly GCA_027744095.1). Taxonomy (NCBI): domain Eukaryota; kingdom Metazoa; phylum Arthropoda; class Collembola; order Entomobryomorpha; family Paronellidae; genus Zhuqinia; species Zhuqinia jingwanae. The sequence goes on along the minus strand of JAHZNC010003509.1, from coordinate 4,916 downwards.
CATTTTGCTTCCCTCACATTAGTATATATTATTTTTTTCTAATGAAGCTAATAGTTTTCTCATTATGATTACATGATTATGATGAAAGACCAGTTGGATGACTTATTAGAGTAGTAGTGCTGGTAGTTGTTGTTGTTGTTGTTCTCTTATACAAACTTGTCTTGTGTTTTTTGGTGGGTGTTGTTGACTACACATCTACTACAACTACTACAACGATGATATGTTATATGAGTGATTACTTTGTATTCTAGAGTAGTAGTAGTAGTAGTAAAAAAGGCCCTTATTCTGTACAAGACGTATAATATAACATACTACTATACACCTCTATAAAAAAAATTTGTGTGGTATAGTATAAAAGAACATTAACTACAAAACAGATAAAACATTACATTATTATAAAAATGGTAAACATCAAAAATGAGAATTTAGCTACCTAAATACATTAGATTATCTAGATGGATTGTTGTTGTCTGTTAAGTTTACTTATTATTATTTATTTTTTTTATTATTTTTTTGCTCAGAGGAAACAAGCAAAAAATAAATAAAAAAAGAAGCAAAGGTTATTGATGATGATAATATAATGGTACACGAAACAAGTTGTTTTTTTTTTCTTCTCCTACGGCAAAAATTATATACATACAATGTATATATATAGGTACATGTGTAATGTTGGTGGTAATGCATGACTCCACAAACACATACACACACAAACACATTACATCTCTGAACCTGATACAAATACAAAATAGTATTATTAATACTACGCATAAAAAATGTATATTTTTTTGTTGTTGTGTGTGGTGTGTGTATACCCAATGACTTTGTCCTTTTCTTGAGTCATCTTCAATGCCAATATAATATGTAGCGTGGCATTCCATTTGATGATGATGATGATGAATGCATGCATGCATGCTTATAAATCTATATAATAAAAGACGAAACATGAGGATTGATGATGATGACGATAAAAAATGGATTTCTATTCCATATATTTTTTTTTAAACAATAACAAAAAACTGAGATGCTACTACTACTGCTGCTGCACTTACACGAGTGCCATTTTACTACACTTTATTTTACAATAACAAAATATTTTTGTTGTTGTTGTAAATCTTGTGTGTGAGCCTGAGCCTGAGCCTACATGCCTATCATCTATCTCTCTACCTACACGAGTAGGTAATGTATATAATATAACATAATACTTACGTGTGTATATAATATGCAATTTTTCGAGTTCCCAGGCTTCATCTTGATAATTTGTTGAAGTAGTTATTTTACAGCCACCACATGCTATTAGCTCAAGAGAACATGAGAGAACAACCCACCCAGCCGAGACAATCACACAGCCAAATCAGCGAAAAATAATGTTTTTTCTCTCTCTTACCCTTCTTATCTTTCTTTACTTTTCTTCCTCTCTCAATCTTCTCTATTTTCATGTATATACCTATACACATGCTTTAATGCTCTTTTGCTCTTATATCATCTCTCTCTCTCTAGATTGAGCGAGTAAAAATATATACACTACCCTGAAATGGTTGAGGAGTTATTTTTTGTTCATAAAAAAAGTAGTAAAGTAATAATAAGTTAATGTATAAAAAAATTTCATGTTGTTGATTATGCAAATAATCCTGTAACCATTCCAGTCAGCCAGCCAGTGACTCGACTAGTCGACTCCTTGACTTATGTATTTTTCTTGCTAAAACAATGATGATTGTTATTATAACGCTGATACGGGAATGATGATGATGGTGCCGTGACAGATGTTAAGTGTGTGTGTGTGTTACGTAATATACAAGTAGAATTTTATGTGGCTATAAGGTATAATATACCTGTACCTACAGAGCTTTATTTTTCATATGTAAATTGATTTGATTCATGAGGCATTTCTCAAATAATTTCAATAAAACAGGTTGGATAGAAATGGGGCGAGTTTCATGTGGACCACAAGGGTTCTTGAATGATGATGATGGTGCCGTGACAGATGTTAAGTGTGTGTGTGTGTTACGTAATATACAAGTAGAATTTTATGTGGCTATAAGGTATAATATACCTGTACCTACAGAGCAGGCATCTTTTTATGTACACTACAGACATATTTTTTCCAACTTGTGAGTTGCATTCTTAATCAATTCCTCCCGAAAGAGGCTCATCTCAACCATCTCATAGTAATCTATTATGCTAAAGGTATTTATGATCATGTAGGTATTTATTTATATGTACACGCCATTTTTATACCATTTTTTTCTTCACACAAACACACACACACACACACGAAAAATACATTCATCTCTACAAAAAACTCAACTTGGGACGTTTCTTCATTTCAATCCATTGTAAACCGTATATAATGCAATTATATTGTATATTTTTTTCTCGGTTGGTGCGCAAAAAAAATATACCCTACCTACGGAATTGAAAGGGAGCGGAGAAAATTAGAGCCATGTAAAGGAGCAGAAAGAGAGAGTGAAGCGAGACGTGAGATTATAATAATACTACCATTAGCATAATAAACGTTTATTTGCCGACGACTGACTACTCTTCTGAATAAAAAAAAACAAGGCAAAAAACTTCCAGAGCAGAGCAAAAGTGATGGTGTGCAGTGATGATGATGATGAAGAAGAAGATATAATGATTGCATATTATAAATATTACTACTACAACAAGAGCAACAAAAGAAATATAGCCATGTCCGTGTTCATATTCTTTAGATATGATATAATATGATAAAAGCTTGCATTTAAGTTTAGACAATGGCAAAAATTTGCCGAAAGCTTTTATTATTATTTATTATATTTATAATTATATTTATAACGTAACTTACAGCATGACGCGCTAACAATGATATGCATGTATGTGGAAAAAAGGCATTTAGAGCTGCGCCACTAGCTATTATTATTATTATTATTATACGCGTAAAATTCAGGTGACTTGTGAAGTTCAATTATCTTTATATAAATGACAGACTGGTGTAACTGGAAATAAATTGCTGGCCATTCATTTTGCATACAAAAGCTTATCAACATGATCGTAACTGAAAATTACCAGTGTACCAGCAGCAGCAGCAGCAATAAAGAAACAACAAGAACCACCACCACCAACGGCAGCAACATAATATATAGTAGTTGTAATAAAAATAACTACTAGTTTGCATAACAATATAATAGTCATCATCATCAGAATGAGTATCATCATCATCATCATTATCATCATACCTAATCATCATCATCGTCATCCTCGTCGGTAAAAACGTTTTTCTTCTGTTTCTTCTTCTCTTATATATATTTTTTTTACAAAGTGAAGTCAAACAAAATATAAAGCTTAATGTACCAATGTTGATTAGCGTAAAGTCCAAAAAGTTATCTCTAAAAAATACTAATAATAATTTTGATTACACGCTATATACATTTGCGTAAACTGCAATTGCAATTTAGATTACTACATGATGTAATGAATGTGTATGTACGTATGTATGTAAGTACATGGAGGTAAAATAAGTAAAAATCAGGTTTTATATCAAAAGAAAACATTTTTTTTCTCTCTCTCTCTCTTCATATTAATCAGCAGTTTAAAATAAGATGGTGTAGTTTAAAAAAAATATACTTTCATACATTGCATTTCTATTATGAACTGCTTGCCACCATCATTGCTATCAATTCAGCAATTTAAAAGGATAATATGATGTTTTCAAATAATTATCAGTTTTATTCATTACTTGGCTGGTAATTTTTTTTTTGCAGGGAAAAAAACAATAATGTAGTATTATGTGAAACACAATCATAGTATAACATTTTTTTTGTATGCATGTTCCATTTGCAATTTCTACAGAATATATAATAATAATAATACGTCAGCCGAATAATATGTTATACATGTTGTATAGCAGCAGCAGCAGCGGACGAATTACTTAAGCACATCAATTTCAAGGCCCAATTAACTTGAAAAACCTGAGTTGAGTCGTTTGCTCATTTTCATGTTGTTGTTCTATTTCCATTAACTCATTAACATCATATGAGAAATTAGAGTTATTACGCAATGTACTAACTTGGTATACATGTACCAATATATGTCCGTGCTACACACACACACACAAGCACAAAACAGCTCAATAAATAATTACTTATTTTCATTTTCAGGTGGTCGTCTAGTCGAGTCACTGAGAGTAGTCGTCGTCGTTGCGTCGTGATTGCGATGATGATGAGCGTCCGCGCGGTACAACTACACACAAAGCTTCATACTAATAACAACACACAAACCGACTTTGAGAATACATACATACTTTTCTCTTGTCTTGTTGGTGGAATTGGTAAAATAAAAGATTGATGATGATGATGATGACGACGATGAGTAAAGCATTAAACATTAATGGCGAGTATTTATACACACAGGTCTTATGGTAAAATTCTTTGGATTATTGCTTGCGGTGCGGTAAAACAAGAAGAGAGTTATGAGCAGGGTGAAAGTAATTAATGTGAATACTTAGTTATATAATCAAAAAGTAAAAATTGAATTTGCAACAACAAAAAAGTAAATACGATCGATTTTTTATGTCTACATGTAAATTATTTTTCAGCATAAAAAACTTATTAAACCTCAATAGCTATTAGAACCCTCACCGAACAGAATATTTTTTTTTCAAAGGTGCAAAAGAAGGTTGAAAATATGCAACCTCTTACATATTTACAATTATGTACATGAACATGAACACACCACCACCATCCGTTTTTTTTATGTAAAAATAAATACTAACCCAAAATGTAAACACAAAAGTTTTGCAGTCCTCTGGAATTTTTTAACAATATTTTTTATGATGATTCGGACGAAAATGGATTTTTTTTGTTCGTGTGTGCGTGTTTTTGTGTACATAACGTTTTTCCCTCTTTTGCTTTCAGCTTTGTTTGGTTTTAGTGTAAAGGAAA
>JAHZNC010003508.1:0-23556 GCA_027744095.1 Zhuqinia jingwanae | reverse complement strand
TACGACAAGACATGTACATGATATTATATATCGCATATCATGTCTGGTTATCGAACCAAATACAACGCACGTGACAAGGCATCTTCTCGTGCAAACAAAGAAATATTTGTGAAGAAACGGATGGTGTCACAAACAGTAGTAAAAAAAATATACATATATACTGCACGCTTGACTCAAAAATATTTCTGTCCTCTTAATCCGATATGTTTTTAAAAGTTATGACTTTAACCGTCAAATAAATACTGCGTATTTTCTAAATGAATATTTTTTATTTCTTTTTTTATTATAGTTACCAGAAAGTGATCAAGTGATCGACTTTTAACTTTTTAGTAGCAAACGCGTGTAACCTTTATTTGCTTCTTCTTTTTTGGTGGCTTGATTTGATTGTTGTAATCATTTTAATCCCTTTATTTACACAACTATTTTTTTTAGGTATGTACGCTTAAAAATCGCATTTACTTTAACTGTAAAATAGATCAACAAAATAAAGTTTATAAAAAACTTTTACAATGAATAATAATACTGTTGGTTTAATATATTATGCATTATTTGCTTTAGCTATCTTTGGTAATGTTTCATTAATCACTTTGTATCCGCTTGTGCCTCTTTCAAACTGTGAAATTGAATGTTTAAAAGTATTTTTCAATTTTTTTATCAACTCAAGCATTATCTTCTTACAATCATATTGACTTGGACGTGACATCCATTTAAAGAAGTTTAAAAAAAATATGTCACTTATGGTGGCGGTGTATAACTGTAATGTAATGGTATTTTTTTGTGAGAGTATATTGCTGTCTCATCATCAGCATCAGCATCAAAGTGAGCCTCTTCATTTCAAACATTTGTTGATCAAGTGAAAGAGAATAACAGTGCAGCTTGTGTCCCTAGTCAGTCAGTATGCGACTGATTAATTCCTGTTTAATCTTTCGGCATTCCTTTTAAAAGTGTGTTATATACAACGCAACGTAGTATGTTTATTTCTCGTTGATACAAAATAATAATATGTTGATTGGTTAAGTTTGATTTACGAGGTCGGCAGTCGGCAATCAAATAGAAATTCCACTCTTCGTCATCCGCATATTATTCGCTATAAATGCTGCGAACATTTTTGTTCTTCCAAGTGGATTGGCATATGGCATTATACAGATATATATAGGTAGGTATATTAAAATAACAGTTTTTCTTTAGCCTCAATAATGGTTTCTATTATACGGCACTGCAATATAAGGCTTGCAGGCAGTATATATGATAGTGCATCAAATTCTCATATGCATACATAGGTGCTTTTTGTTATTATATTTATGTAAATTAAACATGAATAGATCAGTTTTTACCATAACCTACACCGGAGAATTTTCTTTGTTTGAGCTGAATGAAATATTCATTGTGGTATTGGTATTAGAGGCATGTGAAGAGCAATGCATGAATCTTGTATGTAAAAGTTATCATATATATAGCAAGGAAGCAATTAAGCTGTCAACCTAAGAGTCATTTATGACGACGTGTCTAAACATACGAAGCATAATAACAATAAAATTCACAAACAGCTATGTATATAGTATGATAACAATGAACTCACTGTCGTCGGTTGAAAGCAGCACCAGTTGGCAGTTGGCAATGATGTAAGTCAGGTGAGACATAATCATAGTATAACGGTGCATATGCAGCTTTGTCACCACCACAGTCAAGGACGATGTTCTATAAATAAATATTATAATATGTGTCTACAATATATAAAATAGGTATAATATAAAGAAAGGGCTTGCTGAGACACAATAATAGTACCTACATACAGCTTTTCCTTAAAATCTCACCTGGGGATTTGTTCGCTTTAAGTTTTTAATGAAGTTTGTAAAAGGCACGATCTGTCACTGACAGCCAACAGCATAGAACACTAAATTATTCACGGAAGATTTTCTAAATATAACGCTGTGTGCTCTCTGTGATTTTTTTAAAGTCAAGTGACAAGAGAATGAGAAAGGTAGTTGCTGATTTTTTTTATCATGGTAGGCTGGCTAATCCTAATCAAAATGTAAAGGTCAAACGTGTGAAATAAATCTTGATGAAAAGTTTGGGAAATAAATTAGATATCTTCCCAGTGAATACAACACATTGCAAAAGACCGACGTATACTATTTTGTTAACATAAAATGTATACTGCCATGATTCGTTCTGTATGTTTGAGAAACTTGGACTAAAAAATTCTTCTTTGAAGTAATTATTACACTGCTACTACGTTTAATCAATAGCTCAATCATTAAATGACATTTGCGACAGGTTAGGTTGTAGACCTTTTATTTCATACACTTGTGATGTCATTTTTGAAAAATGACATTTGACCTAAGATTTTTGTTACCTTCATACATATTTTATGTTAGTTAGTATACTAGATTTGAGTAGAATAATTTTTGTTCGTATAACTATATATTGTTGCCTTATCCTTTATGTCTTGAATTAAATGGCTAGCCCATAAATTGAATAAAATTGATTTTGTTAGGTTGTAGACCTTTTATTTCATACACTTGTGATGTCATTTTTGAAAAATGACATTTGACCTAAGATTTTTGTCACCTTCATGCATATTTTATGTGCATATTATTATATTATGGCAAGGGTTTTAAAATCCATTATAGTTAGTATACTAGATTTGAGTAGAATAATTTTTGTTCGTATATATATAACTATATATTGTTGCCTTATCCTTTATGTCTTGAATTAAATGGCTAGCCCATAAATTGAATAAAATTGATTTTTATGCTACATATAACATATTGTCAATTGTACAGTAATTACATAGTTCATGTAGTATAATAAGGTAGATTTGTGGAGGACGGGCATGTACGATCGATATGTCTGATAAAAAAGACCAACTATATAAGCCTTTAGCCAACGTCATCATTAATCCGGGGAAGATTTGCTGTTAGATATCACGATCTGTAGAATATTTATACCACGTATAATTTCATTTGTATGTATATTTATGAAAGGCTTTGGAATATTATGGATTTTTTCCCCAAAAAAAGAAATAAGCTTTCAGACAATGCATTCTCTTCCAATTATGGACTCTGACTATACACAAATTTTTCAGTAGGTAAGGATGAATGAGAAAAGTAAGTTTTTGGAGGCAGCAGGCTATATAATAATGAAGCCACTTATGCATACTCAATTAAGTCTGAGCGCGGTGTAGATTAAGCCATTGTGTGTTTATTTAAAAGCATGATATCTGATATATGTATTGTATATTCCTTGTGTACATTAAGATCTTGGCGTAAAATTCGTCTGCAATGGTTACATGTAGAGTCTTCATTGTAGACTAAATATAAAAATTATATTTTGAGCAGACGAACACTTTGCTGTTTGCTACAAAGCTTATGCAAAGTACTATAATGGTGTTAAAATCCATATCATACTTCAAATTTCTCTTATTTTTTTTGCAGCAGAGAGAAAAGTGTGTATGTACAATGTAGGCATATTTACACAGCATGCTAAATTAAAATCCTATCATGTTGTGTTTTCATGCGTTCAAGTAATTACTTGGGTCGAAGTAGGAAAGGTGATATGATATGTGCAGCTCAATAATCTTGTTAGAAACGGGCGATTTGGGAATCAAGAGAAGAAGTAGAGACAAAACCAGTCTCGCTCTCTTTAAAAGTGAAAACAACATTAAGTTAGCCTATCTAGCGAGATTGTTTAGTGCTCAAGCGTGTGTGTTGTTTTTGTAAATACTTTTATGTGCTATTTGAAGCTTTGCTAAAATAGTTAAGGCAGATGGCTTGTTATCATTCTGTCTCTGATGTGTTGTGGTTTAAAATGAGAGGCTCACACCGAGTCACATGCAAAACGAAAAGCTTATATGAGAAGGACGTTGATGTGGTGTATCCATTTATCTCGTAATATATTCTTATTAGACGTTTATTTATTGCACGACTACATAAATATAGCAGAAGGAGAAAGTCCTGCAGGCTATTAATGAGAATGAGATAAAGTTATTGAAGCACACCTGAGGGTACATGTTTTCAATCTTGTTTTTGCTGTACTAACATTATACGATACAAACTATCAAGTACTTTTTCAATTGAATGTATGGGAATACATGCATGATCACCTATATGTTGAACAAAAGAAGAAGAAAAAACCACTACATTTATGTCTAGATAGAGGAAGGCTTTAATTTAATGAGGTTGGTGTGCTCTCGTGTGACCGAGTTCCTGACAACTTTGCAATTATGATATGATTTGTTTACTTTAATCTCACATAGTTCTCGCAGTAAATCCCGATTCCCGATATGTAGTAATAATATATACTATGCAAACTTAATTAGTTTACCAAAAATAATTAGAGTACATTTTATGTAATGCAGGTGTGTTGTCTCTAACAGGACAATGCTTTGGTAAATGCAGACTTGGCATATTTACATCCGTAAATCCAATTAAGGCTTGCGGAACCATGTCATGATTGTGTCTCTTGTTTATTCGTGGAATATACTTACATTAATAACAATATTTTACGTACTACAAACTGCAAACTACACGGTTATTCAGCAATGCAATGGTGTGCACATTTTCCCTTTAGGATGAAATGAGGATCATGCAAATGAGTGAGCAAGGAACAGCCCGGGTGGTATAGTTATGTAGTACCTACGACGAGACGAGAGGAACATTATTAGCAGGTTTAGATTAAAACGTGATAAGTGAACACTTCAGCATAATCGGGACAAGTAACGAGAAATGATTTTATATGTATTTTTTTCATTCATATTTTTTATTTAAAACTGGTTATTATTAGAAGGCACAAGAATACAAATAGATAGGTATTATCCATAAACGTGCGTGTATTCTTTTTTAAATTATAAAAAAAGAAGTATAATCCACTTTCATAAGGCTTCATGAAAGGCGAAAGAAAATGTAAGAATTGCAAACAGGACATCCACACAGACAGACGTCATACATCAGTACAATACGATCACATCCGATATTACGGTATGATAGTATAATATACGCCGTAAGAGATTTTCATTCAGTCTTTCGTACTCGGTGTTATCGTTTTTGCAAGTTTTCATATAATGTGCTTGTAAATTGAATTGGCTATGGCTATGATTTAGGAAAGCCTTTTCCCATAAACGCAATTCTATAATATTAAGCATCAGTGAACAAAATATGTTGTCCTGATTAAATTAAATCAAATGAACGTCAATACAAAATCTTGTATTCGATAGGTACAAAAATATCCAATCTATTCCAATTTGGGTATGTGTTGTGTATGAGCAGCTCTTTTCTTTAGAAGCTTAATGGAAATTGAGAAGGAGAAAATTTATTGGAAATTGCGTTTTTGTGTAGAAGCTTAATATCCTGCCAGCGGAAGCCATTTCCTATATTCCTCTCATCAGGCATAAACCTGCTTTTATATGATAAAAAATAGCGCATAATTTTGGTGCTACTAACATAACCGAATATTACTTTAGTACAGCTCGCAGCTTTGTTTTGATCTTTGTTGACACTGAGTTTTACAAATAGTTAATTGATAAAAAGCAGAAAGTTGTTTAGTCTTAAATTAAATTAGTCCACGATAAACGCTTTTGCTGTATATTATTTTGTGATCACATAATTTCAATAACGCAATTTCGCTTTTGCTTCAATGCCAGAATTACTTTGCTAAAAAAATTACATAACCTCGAATGTAAAGACATGTTTTTTGTTAACTTCGTTATTATTATTAATTCCACAGGAAAACATACTGCTTAGAAGGAGAGGGTCGAGTGCAATCAAGGTGATCGATTTTGGCTCCTCTTGTTTTGGACATGAACGAGTCTTTTCCTACATTCAAAGTCGCTTCTACCGAGCACCAGAAGTTATCTTGGGCATTCCATATACCACAGCCATAGATATTTGGAGTTTAGGTTGCGTGCTCGCAGAACTTTCCACGGGATACCCTCTATTTCCTGGAGAAAACGAGGTAAGTAGAAAAACTTTACACGCGAAGTAAGCAAGCTAGTGAGAGAGAGAGAGAGAGAGATAAAGGAAGAGAGAAGAAAGCGGAGATAAAAATATTTTTAATAAAAAAGAAAGCAAACTAAATTAAAATCTTATTTGTCTCTATTGTGTTGTTGTCTATCTGCATTCCACGAATGAATAGCTTGAAGAAACAACCTTGAAAATCCTCAGAGTATAAAAATTTCATTTGCGTGTGTACAAAATCATGTATATTTTCAATGTAATAATATTACAAATATTTGTATGCTTGCGTTGTTTTATAGGTGGAGCAACTCGCATGCATAATGGAAACATTGGGTCTACCACCCGACGGCTTAGTCAATATGGCCACACGACGTCGTCTATTCTTTGACTCACGAAATCAGCCCCGTTGTATACGCAATAGTAAGGGTAGAGTCCGACGACCAGGAACACGGGATCTTGCCACTCTAGTGAAATCTGCTGATCTCGATTTTATATCATTTCTACGAAAATGTCTAACGTAAGTATACATATAATATAATACACACATTATCATCACTACTACTATTCCTCATGTATTTTTTTATTCATTTACTTTCTCTGACCTTGATTGAATGATCTCGTTTTTAAAGCCTGGAAAAATAAGAGCTTGATACAAATTTCTTTTCAATTTTCAAACTATACCGAGCATGATGATTAATGATGTTATTTTTGTGATAAACTTCCATTTAAATTAAATATGTTTTTATTGTTATATTTTACATCTATTATGGTCCTAATAGTTTTTATATCCACATTTTTCTTCTTTTCCACAGATGGGATGCAAACGATAGACTTACTCCTGAGGAAGGTCTCAATCATCCTTGGATTACTTCAGCTTCAATACAAAATCAGATTGTAAGGAAAAATTATGTCTAAAATGCATTGAGAAGGTTATGTTAGAAGATACTATAAGTTTTAAAAGTAAAAACCTATACACCGGCAGAAAGAATGAGTTAGTGATAAGTGAGTTCTTTTAGTGCACAGCACACTCAGAATCACTAACTCACTAGAGTGAAAGTATGATGGAAAGGAAAAGTAGGCTATTGATGGAGCCCCGTGTGTTGTTTGATATGTGTTTTGTAATGTCTCTACACAATACATTAGTTTTGTCCAAATAACGTCTTCAATGTACCACACAAAGTGCGTTGCTATTTTAGCTTTTATGCAGCCTTTGTTCGCAGTTTTTTATTGTTTTAAAATGCTTTTTAGTGCCTTTCACCTATAACGTTATACCCTTACACTCCTCACGATTTGTAGGAATAAAGTATAATTGCACCTTGTTAGGAAGTCATTTCAGTCATTTTATATCGATATGTTCATGATTTTATAATGCATATTACATTTTGAAGTGTTGCCTGTATGAACATATGCAAAAAGTAAAAAGCACTCACCACGGTCAGTGGATATAGTCGTTAGAGGAAAACCAGCAATCATTAAGCTTTAAAAGGATTAAATTTTGTGGCGAAAACTATGAAAATGATCTCAAAATCCCATACCATGTACATGTTTCTCTGATGGGATCAACCTTTGTAAACTTTATACCAAGCACAAAAAAAGAAAATTTTAGCCAGGGTACTGCTCTACCTACCACACAAAGAAAATAATAGTCACCCTGCTTTTTTACCTTTTACTTTCCCCTGCACAAAAATATCTCAATATATTACATTTTCCCCTTGTACCCATAAATTTAATTAGTCATAATTTAAATACTAAATAATTAATTAAAATTTAATATACACCTATTATTTAGTTATGTATGTATATGTTTGGAATTGTATGGAAATCCTGAAACAAGCTAACCAGTAATATAATATTTTTATTGTGGTATCCTACTTGCAGATGGAGTAGAGAGTAAAGCTTATACTGACTGCTATGGGACTGCTACCGCTGCAAATTCTAAAATGCTGTGGACATTTCTAATGTTGTGGTACACATGGTCAAAATTTAAAACTTTAAACATAAAATATACGACTTTCACTTTTACTACCATTGACTTTAACGAACTGACAAAAAAAATTACACAAAGAAAAAAAATGCAGGCAGAGAGAGGACAAAATGTTTCATTAAAGTAATTCCTCGTTACCTCCACATCATCGTCGGACTGCAAGAAAGAAAACAACGCGTTATGTAATACGCCGATACGCGTCACGCGAATCGTGATTTTAGTTTCCAAAATTGTTTAACAAAATCATCATAATTTTTCGTTACTACTTAATTATTATGTGTACACATATTCATGAAGATTTTTTTATATAATTTTTTGTTCTTTCTTACTATGTATTACTTTATATATCATTATCATATTATAATAATTATTATATTTATAAGTATTTGTATTGTTAGTTTAAAGCAAGAAATTATTTTAAGTCCATAATTAATTATGTACGTTCGTAAATGTTTTTCAAGTCAAATTTTCAGGATTCAGAGGTTAGTTTTTAAAATAGAGATAAACTAAAGAAATAAAAAGTTTTATGTGTAATTAATTATATTCCTACCTATTACTACACTATATTATATGTTTGAATATTCTACCATCTACTATGTAGTTTGTTTATAAAGAATATATATATTCTAGTAAACTATTCTGGATTTATTTGTACTTTTTGTACGTTTTTTAGTTACCTATACGCTAATTGATTTTTTATATTATAAAGATTCATTATTATCGTTATTGTAAATATTATTGTATTTTCATTATAAATCTTTGTCGCTGTATACCGATCGCAAATTTAACGTCAGTGTTTTAGCTCTGCCGCGTCTACTTACGTGTTTCGAACTGAATTACTAATGTGTAGTTTAAATTAATATTATTACGAAGGATGCGCAACTCCATAATATTATTCATATATTATAAATACCCACGTAGTTTTTTTTTAGAATAGATCATTCATTCTCATCATCAGTCTGAAATGTTCCTGTGAAATGGAGCAGTATCTATTTAGTCACAGTCTAATAGTAAAATTAATAATATTGTGTACATATAAATGTATATCATTGAACAAAAATATACTGTGAGCATTACCCATAACATAACAGTTTGTACGTTAAGATTATAAGATTGAAATGGGAATGCTTAGACGCCCGAAAATTCTAAATGTATCTATCATAAATTATCATTAAAGTTTGTAAGTTAAATTGTCAGTGAACAAACATAATATAGGAAATTTCATACATGTAATGCTAAAACATATAGATTGTAATAGTCTTACTAAAATGTAACGATAATTGCTTTGTACTGTATACTTTACATGTTGTATGTTATAATATGGCCACCAAAAAAAACACTAATAACGGAAAGTAGGAGTAACATAATATGAAATTGTAAAAAAATAATAATTAAACCAATTTTACGATATAAAAAATTATTTCGAATTCTGTACTCTGTACCAAATTTTAAAATCATAAATACGAAGAAAAATTTAAAATGTATTAAAAAATCACGATGAAATTCGGCTATATATACATTATAATGTATGTAAATGCCTTTTTAAGGTTTGTTTTACCTGATGATGACGTGTGCTAATTACTTGAAATGTAAAAAAAGAAAAGTCTAACGATATATTATAATATTGTGTGGAAAACGGTTAAATTATTATTATAATTATAGTGGATTGCAACCATCATAGAATATAGTTTTGTGACCACTATAAATATTATCATTATATGTATTAACTTTCTGTTTTGTTACTTTTAGAGAGACGATTATTATTCGTTAATTTATTAAATTAAGATTATATGTGATAAAGAAAAAATGTCAATGGAAAGATTTAAAAGTTATTAATTGCATAGTTTATTATCAAATTGCGTTGGCATTTGCATACAATTTTGATTCCAAAAAATTGTGTCGCTCAGTATTTTCCGACATGAACATGCTATTCCAATGTGTTGGATCTATTTCTATTACATTATAGCCTAAAATTTCTAAATGTCTTCTGCGTAGTTTCAATTGCCCTTTTATATTCCTCACACTTTTTGTAAAGGAGTTGGGGGATAACATTAATACTGCGACCTTCCTTCCAACGGCTGACTCTGACTCTGATGGTTCTCCTCTAAACTTTTGGAAAAACCCTTTGGGCTGTCTTTGATTTCTCTTGATAGGGCGATCTTTCGTGTCAAATTCAATCAGGAAGTCTAGTGGGTAATAGTATGGGGAGCAAATGTTGGCTTGCACCGCTGTGTCATCTCCAACTATATTTCCCAAAACTTTTCCTACTTCTTGATGTAAATACGTTACTTGAACATTGCCTGCAATCGAAACAAACACATTTTTAAAATTCATATTCGTTATATGTGCGTAAATAAAATTAAAGGCGTGTTTACATATAACTGCAATATGATTAAATACTTACTCATGGCAAGCTGCTCCTCACAAAATTTCCCGTGGAACCAAGGTAAGTTAACATCTGGCATGTCAATACACACAGCTCGGTTCAACTCCATCATTGCTCGTCGTAATTTAATAGGTTGTTGGTTCCTCTGAATAAATAAAAATCACATTACATTAATAGGCGTCATTTGAGTTATTACTACCTAATTTAATATCATAAAAAATTAATTCATTCCGCTTACTGTTCTATAATATGATGTTGCAAGTTCAGCATCAAGTTGGTCCAAAAATTCCACTGAAAATATGCTTTGCACGAGTTCTTTCGACAGTCGACGGTAAAAACAAAGTCCCAAGGAACATTGTAACAAGCTCAAAAAAGTAAGTTTCTCCCAGTTCCTGCAAAGATAAAATAAAATAATTAAGGTATTAGTCAACAGCAAACAAAAATGACGAACAAAATTTACATTACATTACACAATTTTAAATGCTCTCACTTTGTCAATACATCTCCGCAAAATCCAAAAACATCCCTGTCACCACTTACTTCCCAACCAGTACAAAATGCCAAAAGGACAAATTTTTCAATCAATTCTGGACTAACTGCGCTTTTTCTACAGTTCCAAATGAATTCTTCAATTTTGTAGGTTGCTTTGGGATAATTATTCAGTCCGTTTAAGAGATGTTGTGCTAAATCTTTTATTGATCTGGAATCGGATATTTCACACTTCAGAATTCGTTGCATATTTAGGTCTAAAATTGGGGATTCTCCTTTGACTCGCCGAGTCACCAGGGCTGACTTGTGAATTGCAAGCAAGTCACTGAACGCGAGTCGCTGATTGTCCAATAGCAGTCGTGAACATTGCTCGTCCAAAATAGAGCAAATTTCCAGAATCCTATCGTAGTATCTTGAAGAAGGACGTTTTGGGTAGAAGAGATTAATTATAATAGACTCTAGTCCTCTTGACAGAATGAAGAGGTCTGCCGACCTAAATTGAGGAGCGAAATCATCCAAAATCCTCACCAAATCAATATCATAAAACATGGCATCATGCAACGTGGCACATCCAATCAAAACCGAAAAGGATCTTGAAACGTCCATTGGCTGCAGTACGCAAGGCTGAGTCCCTTGTGAATAGTTTTCTATGAGTTGGTATAAATAGCGTTTGAGTGTGTGTTCAAAGTTTCTATTTCGGTAAGTGAATCCTAAACCATAGCAAAAATTTAAATAGTCTCTTCCCAGCCTCAACACTCGTCTTTCCAGTATATTTTCCTTTTCTTTCTTTGCCACCATTTCCGCAGCTTTGTACCAGAAGAGATCATATAGCTTAATGTCGCTAGACTTTGCCCAACGAAGTATTATGAACAAGATCCCGGATGCTAATTCAAAATTATGATGTTCCAGATAGTCATTCAACATAAGGGCTAGTTGTTTCCGCTGTCCTACTGATTTTAAATAAGGTGCTATACTGGCGAGTAGATCCAAACGGGGGTTGCTACTTGTAGACACGCCTTCCTGAACGACACGCATCATTCTGCTAACCAAAGCTTCAACCAAGCCATACGGCTGTATAATCCCAACTTCCAAAAACTTTTGAAGGGACAGCAAATCCATAAGTTGCATATTCGGCACTCTTTCAATCAAATGTTCTCCTACTAAATCAAATACATGTTTTGAGCCGCTACCTAAATTTCTACATGATATTAGTAGCAAAAATACTTTGCATAATGTGACTGTCTCCCACTTTGACATGTCTTCAGCTAAAGAATCTATTCTTGTGCGAAATTTACTAATCATACGTTCAGAAATTATACCTAAGGTGTTTCTCAAAGCAATAGCGACCAATCGTACTTCTAAATCACTTGACATTGAGTCAACATAGCGGGATAGTAGAGGATAAAACTTGGCAATAATGAAGCTTCCGTATAAGCTTTCAGATCTCATACAAACACACAAACGAGATATGGATGGAAGGGCTAACGTTTCACTTCTACGTAAACACTCCTCTATAAATTTTTGACACTCAGGACCCCTCATATCATAGTTCATTCTTTTTAAACACAGCAATGTTGCAAGCAACGGTTCATCCTCTAGCAATTCACAATTATCAATGACAGGCTTAACTATTTTTTCCAGGAAAATTTGATGCTGAGATACTTTTTCAATAAATGTTGGTCTACTGAAAAAATCGCGCTCTGGATCAAAGTTTGTGCTGATCTTAAAGATGAATTTTTGAAGATCCCAAATGGTAACTAAAGCCTGACTAGCGACTTTAAGATTCACACTGCCTTCATATTTTTCATTGTCCTCTACAATATCGAAAACCTGCTGGATGCTAGCTGTTTCATACAATCTTTCTATGTATTCGCCTATTTTGTCTTTATCATCAATACTAGTGGGATATAGTTTTAAACGAAGGTGAGCTAAATCATCTTCAGTCTCTGCGTCCACTGCGTGTTCAAAATTCATTTCTTCCAGTTCAGACACATCCATGCTGACACCCAAACTGTCCATTTCAGAGTGATCTATTGAGGAATACAGAGACGCAGAGGAAAATATGGATCGGAATCTTCCCGAACGGTAGACTTGACTTTGCACACCATTCCTAGGATCTAGTGTTGAGCCGGAAAGGGATGATAATCCCCAAGGACTAGGATACTTCTCCAATGAATAACAGTAACGAATCTGAGAATACGTGGATATTTGTAATCGCAAACTTCGTTTAGCAGCTATTCGCCTGCGTGTTTCCCTGATAAAAGTGATCATCTTTGAGTCTTTGAGATTTTTGAGACGACTTGAGTTTCTCCTGTGCACCTTGACCGGTTAATTGAAATAAACTGACAAAGGTTCCATCCCTTGCCGCTTCAGTCTATATAAATATAAATGCAAACAAACAAAAATTAAATTTTACTATTTTAAAATCATTCATACTTTTATAAAATAGCTCATTTACTGACCCACACCACACTTATGACTCCATCCAAGTGTGCTGGTTTTTTATGATACTCTCAATGCACTTTGCAATGCAAAGTTTGCATTTCGCTCCACCACTACTACACCACACAAGATAAATGTAATTGCAACTTCTTCATACAAAGTCAAACTTGTCAAATTTAATGGTGACCTTGTCACTGATCAGAGTTGTAAAGTATTATTTGCATACTTGAGTTTCTACTTTCTACAACTCCGGACGCTCAGATGAGGATGATCATAATCACATTGCACTGCACATTGTTTATTCTGATGAAATCAAATCAACTATTTGGGTTCGCGGCATAAGAATTTCGTCGCACAACAAACGTGCGTGTGTGTAAACTTGCCTTGCCTCTTGCATCATCTGATCATAATAATATCTCAGGTGGTGCGTGAGGATTACTCACACACACCACGGCACACCGGAGAATAAAAGCATGACACTACAGCTACGTGTATGGAGAAAAGGTAAACAAATACCACAGACCTGACCAGCCGATCATCTGATGAGTTTATCTTTAAATTGAGATTAAATTTGAGTACTTAATTACCCGTTGAATTGATCATGCGGACAGTGTTATTTCGCTTCCCCTGTCAAATACTTCTCGTCACCAGTAGTCCGGTGCCTTTTTTTAAAGTGATTTAATTTTCTCCTAACGGTGGTGACTTCTGTTGAAATGGCTGTTTTAATGTTTAGTAGATTTCCAAATCATTGAATAAATTATTATTACAATTTCCTAACTTAATTAATGTTGGAACAAAAGCCTACAGTGATAAAAATGGATCATTTGCCAGATTGTAGGAACTGAATCCATTCTAATGGAAATATCAAATTTAATTTACCAGATTTAATTTTGTTCACACTTATTTCTTAGTGAGGTCAGCTAGTTGTTTATCATTATTTTTATAATTGTTGTTAGTTTGATAGATTTGATAGTTAGGTACGATAGACTGATCCTGTTTGTAGGAATTTAAAGTTTTTTACTCAGTAAATCAGTATAGTCGACCTCTTATCTTTTCTTTGTCTTCATCATGATACAATCCGTTGTTGGACGAGTAATATCTTCAAGGATATCATGCTGCGGTCAACTCATAAGAAGTGCATCTAGTCATCAGTATTTAGTACCACGAAATGTAGCAACAGTAGGATATCCTAGGCTGTTACTTGGTGTGTCAAACCACTTGAAACAAGCAAGTGTATTTCGCCAAATTGTACGGAAACAATGTACATCACCACCATCAACTTCTGGTTCCGGTGGGTCAGGGACTCCAGCTAAATTGTCACTTTTTGCAAAATTCAAACAAATGTACAAAGATTATTGGTAAGTTTCGTCTAGCCCTTTTAATGTTGTATATATTTTGCTTTATGCTAAATGTTATATTGTATTATTAATTATTATTTTTATTCTATTTTAAGGTACGTTATGTTGCCGGTACATTTGAGCACATCCGCGTGCTGGTTTGGGATGTTTTACAAAGTTTCTTCAAGGTAAACCAGATTTTATTTTCGAAAAGTTATACTCATTATAATTTAGTTTTATGATTGAAAGCATTATTATAAACACATTTAATTTGTTTATTTCACAGTGGTGTTGATGTAGGATATTACCTGAGGTATGTGGGTGTCAGTGATAATGTAATAAAGCACGTGACTGAGTCTGGCCTGGGTCATGTAGCAGTTGCATGGGCCTTGTATAAAATAGCTACACCAATTCGTTACGCTGTAACTTTAGGTAAGTCAGAATTTTTTCTTGTGACTTATCTTAAACACCTCAGTTCTGCATTCAAAATCAAGTTGATATGCATCAAAAAGTGCATAAGTTTGGGGCTTCGATTATAGTACATTGCTCGTTATAAAAAGAACAAAAAAATAACTACACCATGTTATCCTTGCATATGAATCAATGATCGATGTAATACTTGACTTATTTGTATGACAGGACAGAAAATGTTGAATGTGTAATTTATTGCACAATAAATGATGATTTCAATATCTACACATTAATGCAGTTGGTGCAAACAAAAAGAAGTAATAACAGTATTTTTCATGGCATGATTCATTTTCAGTGCATAAACGACTTCTCCAATTATTCAATATCTAGTTGGCTATTAAATTTGAATTTAAATATTTATTTTTTATCATAAAACAAAAATTCTATGTCCATATTCTACTCTGAATGTCAAAGCATTAAAAAATGATAGGACCTTGTCTTACCTCACTCTCACATGCACACGCTGTACAGAGTACATGAACAGATACAGCAGTGATATGCGGTGAAAGCATTGGACTTGGATGTTGTATCTATTTATTCCCGTTCAAAACGCGCAGTGTAGTATACATATGCACTTATATGCCAGAAGATATCGAGTCTATTGGAAGTACAGTAAAATAAAAGAGCCCAGTGACTACGATGTCCATTTAGTTTAATACATACACCAGGCTTATGATAAGGGCATTCTTTATTACACTTTGCAACTTTTCAAGCCGTAAATACTGTAAGTACTAGAGAACCACTATAACGCTGTAAATAAATAGTACTACCATTGCTTCGTAGACAATCAAAATTTAGTACCTATCTGAGATTTTTAAATTGAACGAGCTAATATAAAGATACATAAATTTTTATATGAGCTCCCGTGTCCCTACTTATATGAAAGAGCAGCTTGGTAAAGTTTTCCTGAATAGCTACTTTTCTTACGCACATTGGTAAACCATACCATAACACATCCCCATAACATACACTCCCCATCTCCTCTGATTTTTTAGTTTTTTGGTGAGCTCAGCAAGTCAGCATTAGCATAAGTGCTGCTGACCAGTCTAGTAAACCCGTACCTGAATTATAATAGGATTGATTGACTATGGCGAAGTGCTCAGGTTTTACTTGACCCACAAAAACTATATTACTCAGCACAACAACTAAAATATGAATTAGTTAGTAAAGCTAAAGTGTGTAGACAGACGAAACACGATCTGGACCGATTGGTCATTTATAATGAAGTATAAAATAGGATCTTATATCTTGTGGTTACAGCGTCCTTATTTGAGTTGCCCAACTTTGAGAACAAAGTACAAAGTTTTAAAATCATATATCCAATAGGTTTTAGTTGTACAGTACTCACATCATCTATTACTTCTTGGTTTTTGTTGCACAATCTCATGTTACCCCAAATGTAGAAAATGAAACGAGTAGTAGTGTAGAGAGCATTGTTATCGTATCAAAAGCTATGCGTAAATTAAATATCATATCTTTCTATTGCACATATTGTTGACTTTTCGTAGCATAATTAATTGTATAAATTCGTGTATGAAACTTTATCCAACAATGACACATTTTTTCTATTTTTTTCCGCAGGTGGAACAACATATTCTATAAACGTTCTCAGGAATATGGGATACATAAAACCGGCAAAGGAGCTGATGGCGAAAGGACGAAATAAGATTCAATCAATAAAGGATAAACAATTGCCTAAAAATTAGTACCTTTTACTAGGCCATTGTGGTGGTAATGTAATATTGCAATAACTATTAGAAATTGTAGTGAATAAATGCAAACAAAACTGCTATCACTATCCTATCAGTGCTTTTGGCCATATATTGATCCGTAGATAATTTATATGACTCATATGTGACTTTAATAAAAAAGAAATAAAAAAGGGGTTATCATGTCAAAACGTTCTGAATAAATGCTACAATAAAGCAGTATATATATTCTGGTAAAACAATGATTTTCAGTGCAAAATTGCTACAAAAAAAAATTGGTGTTCCATCTATTTGTTCTTGTATCTATTATATTATGATGCTTCACATAATCCTTGCCACCAAAACCAAATAATATTTCATGTTATTGCATATTGCATTAAATCTTGTTCATGTTGTTGTGTATATCTGTGCGCGTGCGTATCTTTATCAACGTCCCCATATCTAGAAGAAAGGAAATCAGATTCATTAATCAAAAAGCAGATGTGCGAGGAGAAGTGGGTAGGTTTTTAACTTGGCATGATGTTTCCTCAATAATGCAATCGGGTTCATATAATGATGCTGATCGCTTCCTTCTCTACTAATCTTGTGTGTTTCTGTTGTGTTCATGATCATGAATAAGGATTACCAAAAGAAAGCTTAAAATTGCGTTTTATGAAGAAAAAAATCCATCGTCAGCTCCAGCCTCCAGCTGCTCCATGACTTGGAATAATTAGTTTAAAAGGCCCAAATAGAGAAGCAGCTGGTACACCATGTGTTACTGTTTTTGACGAAGAAAATGGAGCAAACCAAGCATGGACTTAATGAATACAAATTACCTTCTGACGAAAGCTTTTTTTGTTTGTAGGTTGTAATTCTTTTTTTTTTTTTTAAAGAATAGCTCGTGTTGTTTTACGGTTGTCGTAAAAGGAGTAAAAATGTGTGGAATGGGCGAGGTGGAACAAACTACTCTATTTACTTTTAATGGTCTACTGCTATATGTTAGTACGCGGTTGTCTGTCTTTACAAGGTTGTCTCTATTCAATATACAGGGGAAATCGGGTCAGTTAAAATCATTTTTGTTTCTCTTGCTGCTTCTTAGAGTCGCGTGCCAGGTACAATTTGGAGAGTAAAAAAAACAAAGAGCCCATTTTGGTGTGAATGTGAGCATATCACGGTTTTCATTTTTTCTCGTTTTCTCTCTCTCTCTCTCTCTCTCTGCCAAGCTTCTCCCTTCAGCTGCATCAATATGCTGCTACAGTAAGTCAGACAGTAAAGTAAAATAAGTGTCTGAGAAAAGAAAGCAAAAAGTCATTTTTATGGAATGGAACGATGAGTCCATTAGACCGGCTTGTAATCTTCCTTTCGTTTTATGCACATACAACTTATCTGAGAATAAAAAATAGAATCAGACAAAGATACGAGGAAAGTACATTTTTTTCTGTGATTAGTTTTGGCTGGTTGGGTTCATTTGAGGTTTTATACATGTGTACGTATATATTCTACTAAACATTTATCTTCCAGTTTTTTTTATCCATTTCCAAATATGATGAAGGTTTGAATTGAAACAAGGTTTGTGAGCGAGATTAATCTCACAGTTCAGATTACTGGTTGGCTTTCAGTAACAAGCCCAGTAATAAAAAAGTATATCTGCGCGTGTGTGTGTGTGTGTGTAGACAAAATAGACATGGAGAATTGTAGCAAGAATGTTTCTTATGGGAGGAAGTGGCATGCGTAGAGAAACAACGCCCATTTATGGACTAAAATAAAGTTTTATGTGAAGGTCATTATAGCGTCAAGCGTAAGTTACAAAATTGTGTAATATGAGGACGAGCCATATGTACAAGTTGTTACGCTGCTGTTTGTTATATAATTCACTGGATAATAGCGACAAAAGTCACAGAAGGGAGCAGGGAACAGAATAATAATATTATTATGTGAGGAAATAATATGTATATGGAAACTGGTACGCTGCGGCTCCTGCTGTCAGAGAGAGAGAGCAAAAAGATAGGCAAGGATGTTCGTTGACGGTAAAATGTTTCAAATGGAAAATGGAATAGTTTACTACTACTACACACGGTCTTTTTCTCTTTTCCTCGCTCATCGCACTCGTTTCACGATTATGATTACGACGATGATATAGAAAGAGAGAGGAAACGGTGGAAGAGCAAGTGGCATAATAGGAAACAAGCTGTGTGGAGCATTCAAGTATGTAGTAAAACAGTAAAAGTAAACTTATATAGGTATATTGTTTGTGATGATGTGATGTTCTGTTCCTGTTCAAAGTATCAAGCCCATCAGTTTCTTACACAAACTAACTACATAACGTGTGTGTAGTAAAAGAGAACTTTTGATTCTTCCTTTTTCTGCTGTTGTCTGATTGAGTGAATGTGTGACTGACTTGACTTTATCTGACACTCTGTGTTTTCATAAGGTTACATACAATATACAATGCTGCTGCTGCTGCTTAACTTTAGCCTACTTCGGATTCCTTTTCCATATTTCTGCATCTAGTCAAATCAAACTTTTTCCTTCTCGTCTCTTCACTGACTTGACTGGTGTGTGCGTGTTGTTTGGATGGCTGCATGTCTTCAAGGCAAGCATAATGGTCCTACTACTGCATACAATGTTTCCTTTGCACATGCCGTGATGTTATATGACCGTCTCCTCCTTTCCTTTTCCCATCTCCTTCCCATCCTCTAGGCTGGATGAATTTGGTATCCCGTATTCCCTTTCCAGCAGTAGATCCAGCTGAGAAAAAAAGAATGAAGAGTGAGAGTAGTGTCAGCTCATTTCAGATTTGTACATATAGACACAAGAGAAGGAAAAAGTGAGAGAGACAGTTGAGTTTTGATTTGCAGTAATTTTTTTTGGTTATAGACAGAGACATTCTTAAATCATAAAGAATAGTACCATATCTTCCTTTTTTTACCTCTTCCTCGTCTTTCAAAGGAACATTTTCAAACATAAATTTAGTTAGACACACTCGTTAATGCTGCATTCATACAAGACATTATACGGGTTATACGGGTTGTTCATTTAAAAAAAAGGTACGAAGCCAAAACGCTAGCATATAACCATTACATAGTTTTCTTGTGTGTGCTGCAATCCACATATATCTCTCTTCACCATCTTGTTACAAAAAAAATAATGCTCATTTTTTGGTTGGGATATGGAATTTTTTCATATTCATTCATAACAAAACTACAGAGAGAGAGAGAGGAGTAAAAATATAACAATAATATGTATTAAAGGTAGTTTAGTTTTAATAGAAAGATGGGCAGTTGGTTTTTGTTGTGGTATGCAGGCACGCTCGCTTTTGTAAATTGTCTAACTTGTTAAAATGGATGCATTATTATGATGCATCAGATCAGAATCAGATGCACGCAATGCATGCAGACGAGTCGAGTCAGAAGAGTAAGTATAGTGGTGGTGTTTCTATTCATGAACGAAGGGATGGATAAATATGTGATCCCTCGCTTTTTTCCAGAGAGTATACCTACTAGAGAGTAAGAGAGAGCACAGGACAACAACAACGGCTCCGGGTTATAGGAGAATGTTAGAAATTTTGGGAGAGATCTACACAAAACACAACATAACATTCCAACGTATAAACTCGACCGGGTGCGAAGCGAATGGGCTCTTTTTCATTTTTGTCGTTCCTGAGCGCTTAGTAGCAAGTAGGTATATAACGTTACGCAAATGTGTTAAAGATTGTAAACTAATGTACTGCTATTTCTCCTATTCGTTTCTTTCATTTCAGAGAGAGAGAGAGAGAGAGAGTAAGTTGAAGTTTGAATATTAGGATATATTTTTTGTAGTTTGACTCTAGTTGAGATAGTTTGCTTGTTGGATAAATATAAGGAGAAGCAGGAAGGGAAGTAATAATAACAAGAGCCGGGCTGCTGCCGCTGCTGTGGCTGAGTGAGAGCACCTCTTCTCTGGCCGTAAAAACATTATTCAATTCATAATATACCAAAAAGGAAAAGTAAGTAGACAGAAGCAGAAATTCTCATGATCATCAACCAACAACATCAACGAACCAAAACCAAATGGCATATATTATACATATACCATGCTGTCCTTCTTGTTTTTACCCTTGTATAAAAACAAAGTGTGAGAAGCCTGGATTACATGTGGAAAAAAGTAATAAGAGGTTCCTAAAGGATCCAGTAGTGCCACTACGTACACAAGAGAGACCCTAAAATTGTAATAAAAAATGAAAAGAAAGGGAGATATAGGAATGAAAAATGTGTTTTAAAGGTAAGGGATAAGTTGAAGTAACTTGCGTGGTTATGGTTAATGGTTTTTTGTTGAGGTATGTATGTAGGTATATGTATATATACATGAAGTGTTGTTATATTATAAATCGTGCTTCTCTTTTGATATAATGAAATATAGGTGGTGGTGGTGATGGTGGTAAGACAAGCAGACGAGATGGTAAATGATGGTGGTACTGGTACAGCTACGCACGCATACGCATAATTGAGAAGGAAGGAATTGTGTGTGTATGTGTGTTTTTCCTGTAAAAAAAAAACTGGTAGAGAGAAGAAGAGAAAAAAGTGGAGGGCATTTGTTTTCCAATCAGTCGTTCTCAGTAAAGTGTTGACTAAGCATATCACAAGAAAGTGTTACATTGTCCAGAGAGAAGTAGTAATAGTAAGTAGAAGTAGTGAAAGAAAGAGTCAGAGAAGAGGGAGAGTCGGAAAGAGACATGATCATCATGAAGATGGACTATATGAACAACAACAACAAGACTGGCATAATCAAAGATGGAATGCTGTTCTTTTGTGCTGTCAGTGCTTTATGATAGTGAGAGTGAGGATGTTCTGTTTAGTGTGCCATTATTGTACAGAAGAGCATCATCGTGGTCGTGACTTTTAAAAAAAAGCATGTTTATTGTGCTATATCTACTACTACACATATACTTGTAAAATAAGAGCTTATTTCAATGATGATATGACACATTCGTAATAACAATATCATCATCTCCAGAACATATCATCATCATCAATTTTATACATTTAAGTATGTGCTAAATTTCTCATTAAAATGAATGTATAACTTAATCGTGAAAATTGCACAAGCATTATATAGTCATCATCAAAATCATCATCATATCATCAATTTCTCGTTTGGTAGCTTCTGTGTGGTGTGTGGTGGTGGTTGGTGAGTGACTCGAACGAACGAGTAGTAATTCATATAATCCAATCTAGCGTAATTCGTGAAGTGTGAAAAAGTCTGGACCTGCCCGAGAGAGAGAGAGAGAGAGAGAAGAGAAAAAAGAGCTACATAATATGTATATTTATCATCATCATCACGAATGAATGAATGAGCTTTTTTCATACATCAACAATAGCTACATAGAGAGAGAAAATTACTATTTAGTATTATTGGTAATTTGTGCCATTGTACGTGCTCAGTCAGGATAGCGTTCGTTGTTGTTGTGATGAATCACTTTCTGGTGACTGATCCATAAAAATATCACGCCAACACATTTTTATGTGCCTTTCTGCTATTTCCTGTGTAGCAGTAGTGTTCCATTCATCATCATCATCATATCTACCAAACTTTTCACGTGTGGTTGGAGCAGGTATATATTGACTAGTAGTGAATTTGTATTGTATGAATGTCAGGTTGCTAATTCATCATCATATGAAAATGAACAGAAAGCATTCTTACAACTCATCATCAGCAGTTTTTTACATACATAGTAGACGAAGAGAATAATGTTTTCATGGTTATGTTTTGAGTAATTTGTACTTTGTTGTATTATTAAGTTGTCAAGTTCTCATTCATAAAGTTAAGGTAGTCCAATTTTAAGTATGTGCTCATGTTTGGACTTTCCAGATTACTGTACGAAGTGGAGATTTAAAGTGTGTTTACTGGAGAAAGGCAATGTTTTTCCAGTAGGTAGCATTGACTGGCAGTGGACACGCTGTATTTTTAAACTACTTTTTTTGAATGCGTCTGGAAATGACAAAAAAAAATATTTGTAAACTTTAACAAAGAAAAACTCGCAAGATCATCATCACATCAACATGTTTTCGTGTCGTGAAAGAGAAAAAAAGGTGTTTGGCATGGCATGATTGTCATATATCTTGTCATTGTCACATATCAGCTATATTATAGTGTTGCACATAAAATGTACAAACTATGTGGGTTATTGAATTAGAATCTCTGCAAAATAAACTGATCAGTGTTAACCTTCAAAATCCAGACGTGACATTGTAAATTTGTCACTTGTCAACAGAAATGCTATAACTTTTTTTCTTTCAAATTTGTTCTCGGTGACAAAAGCAAAGCGTTTACTTGAAAAATTCTTTTCATTCCACATGCACATGAAGATTTTAAGAAGTAGAAATGGATTTTTTTTGACAATGCAAAAAGAGTGACCAGGTCTAGAGACGGTTTCCCTTGCAGAACAAGTGGTGATATTTGACACATTTTCTGCAACTTGTATGTGACTTTTGTGGACTTGTGTGTGTATTTTTGCCATTTTTGCTCGCACATTCGCGAGACATCGAGATGAAAGAACGTTTGTGCTGTGGACAACCTGCCAAAAGCAAAAAGGTGGCTCCAACTGTGTCGGCTCCTCTTCATTTGATTTTGCGGGTAAGCTAAAGCATATATACAATATACATTTTTTGTTTGTACGTAGTTGGTAGGTATAAAGTTTGCAATAACAGCTCAGTATGAAAAGCAGTGAATGACAAGTACCCAAATTTTATTTATTTTTATTATTTCGAAAGAAATATAATAGTTTTCAGGAAAAATCGTAAAAAGAAGATGGACTTGCAGACGCTTT
>JAHZNC010003507.1:0-14063 GCA_027744095.1 Zhuqinia jingwanae | reverse complement strand
ATTTGAATTGACTTGAGAAATGCGGCCTGACTTGAGCTTGAGGCTTGACTATTGGGATTGAAACTTGAAAGTTTGAGCTTGATTTGAGAATTTTGGCTTGGCTTGACTTGATCCCTTCTCTAGATATATTCACACAATGGATTCCAATATTCCAAATGCAAGTAAGCATCTTTTTTGCATAACCAAAAAAAAGCTTACCAGCCCACAAAATAAAAAACCCCTACTACTCCACCGTACTACGTACCAAGTATAGAATAGAGTATAGAAATGTGATGACAATGATGATAAAAGGCTAATAAATTTGTTACGTAAACTAATGAATGAAAAATATGGGACTTTTTAATATGAAGTGAGGAGTCTGGCCGTTCAACTAGAATTAATTTGTAGATGCATTAAGTCATCTAATTTTAAGCTGTCACTCTGTTTCCCAAACTTGTCACTTGTGCCATGCATGCAAGGACAAGGACCATAAGCATTCATCAACTTCACTAAATAAATCACATAGCTTCAATAAAAAGTGACCTCGATTAACCATGTATTTATGCCATATATTTTCCAGCAAATACCTCACTTATTCAGACTGCTGTGAAAATCCTTAAAGAGCTCTGCTGATGAATATAGATCTCGAGATAAAACTCAATTTTTATTATTTAAAGATCATAATTCATGATGCGATGTGAACTGAAATAATATACTCGTGCAAATGATCCAGCTGTAAAGATGAGAACTTTGGAATTCATTGAGGAAGATGTGTGCATTATGAAGTTTGACCTCTACTCCAAGAAATCATATTTTCATATGAAAAAACATGTTAAATCAAAGAGCGCACATATGTAACCTAGAAGCTACCATATACTGTTTGATAATTAAATACTCATTTCAACGACCGTAGTTTTATCAAAAAAAATTTCAACATTATACAGGACACGAGAGGTGACACGGCTCTAGTTTCAGCATATATATTTTAACTGATAAATCATATTCATAAGGATCATATTTTTTTCCTTCATGATGATTCTTATCAGGTCTATGCATGCAATATAGGACAGACATTTTATATAAAGGAAAATATAACTTCCACCGAAAGGCATAAATTGTAAATGGACTATTGCAACAGATATAAAAATAAGCGTGTATTTGGTTTGATACACATGTTAATTTAGTTACATATATTCGAAAGGCGTTGAATACGATTTAGTTTTTTCAGCACTTCATTATCTATGACATGAATGACACGACTGTCTCACCCCGTGTCATGTCACATACCAAAATATAAATATATTTTCCTGTTTTACGGTATGAACTTTAGCTTTGATTCATTCATCCTCAGAGTAGCGGTCTAACAAAGTACACAGACATCTTTTTCAGCTTCCATCCTTTAAGACTTCTCAATTCCAAACTCAAATCACTCTTTAAGACGTAATATCACTTTCACATTAGATGTTATAATATGTAGCTGATTGTGTATATTTAATCAGTTCTGGAAGTCTCGTCAATTTGTTGGGAAGTCAAAAATATTAGTACGGTACGTATTTCACGTATTTACAACTAAAGATATATAAATCTAAATTACGTGTACTATTATTTGTAAATAACGTACATATGTGTAGGTATATATATAAGAAAGTTTAATACTCAAAGCGTATTGTAATGGTAAAGTTACGTTTTATCGGATGAAAGCATGGAGGACTTGATCAGATAATTGGTCACAAACAGGGAAAGAGATATCGCTGTACATATATCACAAACCACGCACTTGTATGCAAAAGAACTGCACCCATTTTCAATCCTAAATTTTAGCTTTTACGAAATGGGTGACTTAAAACCGTTTTCATTATTGCCAATATATAGCATATTTTACTAGCTCTTGTCTTTGTGAGTTAACTTACTGGAAAATCTATACAAATTATATTTACAATATTTATAGAACAAGTATTCAACAATATTTGATGAGTCATAGCCAAGAGTCAAGTAAAAACACCACCGCACTGCTGGCGTCATTCATTAGTCATTCGGCTTACTATCGTGGTCAATTACAATGGGGGAATGTGATCCGCAACTTGCAATTTTATTGGAACCAGGAATTAGGATAACTATTGTTTTCCACCCATCTTTCCAACTTTCCATCTAAATGACCTACATAATATTTTTTAACTGATAATATAAGTTTATTATTTTACAATTGTAAATCACCTAAAAATCATTAATGAACTACGGTTCGGACGTCTAATTAGATTGATTGAACCTATAAGATTACTTATATGAGTCCAGCTAGTACAACATGATAAGTTTGCTGCCTTTTAACTTTATTTAGCCCAGATTAGTTCCTGTATACTATATTTAATAAATGAAATTTTCAATTTCAATTACTATTTCATAATTCCATGCTACCACTTTTTTTCTAGTCTTAGCCAATTGCACTGTACCAAGTACCAATACAACAAATCAACTGAGTAATGATTCAACCTGACTCATTGGAAAATTAAATGTAAATGATCTTGAAAATGTCAGGCTTAAAGGGAATTTAGGAAACCTGCCCACAACTTACACAGTTTAAGGTTTATGATGACATGAAAATTTTTACTGGTTTAGCAAACAACACACAAGGTCAAGGACATTAATATCCAGCTAGCAAATCTTTGTGTGTGTGGTTTTGGTACACGTGTACACTTTGAACTACCATCATGGCTAAATACTTAAATGTTTTCAACAGGTGTAAAAGCCAACTACAGCAAATATACATTCAACTTTACTCCATTACAACGCGATTGTGCTGAGCATTTTATTTGCCAACATAATGACAAAATCATTATAATAAGCAGTCTTTATAAATGGCTTATACAAATACATATGTATGTGCTGCGAGCATAAATAAAAATATACACACATATCCCAGACCCATTTTGTACAAATAATTACCTGACAGAAAAAAAGGAATAGTGTACATCTATTAAATACTGTAAGTAAAATACTCTTCATTTTTAGTTCTGTCTTTCTCTGTAGAGTTTTAGCCAGCGTTTGCTTCGTCATTTGACGTGCGTTGCATGTTCCTGGCATTTTTTAAAAACAAACAATAAAAGCCATACAAGATCGGCATTTCAATGAGCTAAAGTAGCTAATTGAGAATTTTCTGACGTTTATGTAACATTATGATGAGCAGTAAAGCAGCTTAATGCATATATGTAATTAAAAACTTATGCATAGTCATGCTGATCACGTCACCTCTATTTACCTCATGTTTTATCTGGCTTCCCATTTTTCTCACTTTCCATGCAGCACAAGATGATGTAATCAGTGCCGGAAATTTTATGATTGTTAAATGTGATTTATGTCACCATTTATTTCAATTTCAACAACTTGAATTTTCTCTCCAAAATTCTTGATATTTTTTTTCTTCATTTATTAATTAAAAACAAATCAAATAAGGAAAGTGTTCAATATTTCAGTATATGTAAAAACGTAAAATAAATTATATGTAAGTGTTGCAATTGCAATGCATTTTTTTTCTTCATATTGTGACATCATACCCCATAAACCCAAGCAAGTTGTGCCATATTTTGGACACCCACATCATTGTTTGTTTGTAATTGCTAATGATAATTATGTTATGATGACTTGTGGTGCACGATTGAAGTGCACGATTCTGATTCACGGAAATTATACATTGATGCCGAGAATTTGTAATTTGTTTTTACACGTGCAATGAAGTATGTAGTTGACTTTTTGATCAACGCTTTCATAATCAAATGGATTCAATAATAATATATCATTCATTTTTTTATTTTAATTGAATACAACTAATTTTTTATTCGTTATGAATGATTCTCATATATTATTTGTAGAATTGTCATGTACTAAAAAGTTTGAATGTTGAATATATAATAACCAATACAAAAATCAAGTAGGCTAAATAGGAACTTTACAGACACACACTACTTGACAATCCAGAAAGACAAGTTGAGTAGTTCAATAAAAAAAATGGTAAAAAGTTATAAAACATTTTCAATATATCATCGGCATCCTGAAAACATTCCAAAAAAACAAGTTGGTCAAAGAAGCTACATAAATCTATTGCATAATTTGTAAGCAAAGCGAACCAAAAAAGCTTCTTGCTGATTATAAGAGTAATTACTAGCAGAAAAAGAAAAGGTGAATTAATTAAAATCTATATTATTTATTCTGAAAGTACAACATGAGCACTGAGCATTCCAGTGACTTAATGTTTCTGCATACTGACCAGAAAATATAATTTCGTAAAGTGAAAGACGATATCACGAAAAATCAGGGTAATTGTAAAACCATCATTGCCATAATACTGTTAGACACATTTGAAATCCTATACGCTGTAGCTGTTGCTTTTAATTGGTGCACCATATCCAGGGTTTGGTTGAGGAGCGGGAGCTCCATATCCTGGATTTTGAGGAGTGGGACCTGATGGTGCCCCGTATCCAGAGCCGCCTTGGTTTCCACCCTTCAAGAAATAAACGGTTGGTTTCACTGCAGCAGCCTGTTGTCCTCTGTAGTCAGCGCTAACTTCGTGAGTGGCTTGTTGTGGAAGCACATACACCTTAGTTTGTTGACCTTGTGCTCCGTTACCTTGCACAAGAACTCTATGTTGATAACGGATTGGAGGTGGCTGGACAAAAACGACTTGTCCAGGTTGACGAGTGTTGTCCTGAACATTAACGTTATGGTTTAAAGTCTCTTGTCTGTCTCCAGCAGCACGTTTACAGTACACCAAGGTGCCTCCAATATCTTGCCCTTCAGCTCCATATCCACTGCACAGTCTTTGAAATAGCTGAAGTGCTTCAGCTTCCTCCTGAGGACTAAGGTTTCCCACGCCTGCGTAAGCTACGCCTAGAGCAGATGCAAGAATCTAAAAAGGACCACGTTTATTTTTTTTTGCAAAATTCCTCATAATTTTTATGGATTTTTCTAACTTCTCGACAAAAGAAATAATCATATTTTATATTTAAAAAAAGAAACGTACCAATAAAGTCTTCATTTTAAAAATTAAAAAACCAGGCAAATGTATTGTTTTGCTACACAATTCACTAAAAACTCTTCTTCTCTTCGAAACGACTGACGACTCACTGATGAAGTGCACGTGCAGAACATGGTCCTTTTAAACAAAGTGCAGCACCTAAGTGTCTCTGTCTCTGACCCCTTTTGGCCTTTCCTTAGGTGATCATCTATCTGAAATACTGCTGCTTAACCATCATCATCATCGTTCGTCGACATCAACCGTCATCATCAACAACAAACCAACGTGCAATTGCAAAGAAAATTGGGAAATGCTGTCACTGTCACTTTAGATTTAGTAAATTACGAAAAACGATAGTTGATAGTATTGTATTGTATCATCAAAGAATGCCTTGATAGTTTTTGATAGTTATGCTTGTTTTTTTTATATCAAGAACGTTCTACATAGTAGCATAGTGCGCATCACATAGTGTAAGCGCATAAATCATTACTACACATTGTCAGCATTAACAGCAACAACAATGAACATTAAATATAACAGGACTGATATAACTGACAAGTATAAAATACCGACTAGGTAAAACATATTCAGTCATTTTTTTCGCAGATTCATCATCCGGTACAATAATTCAATTTTTCAAATGGATGGGTATAAAAACCATTTACTGTGAATTTTGAAGCACTTCAACTTGACGTTCTTGGCATTTGGCGCGAGACTATATACACTATATGAAATGAGAATGTCCCTTTGATCATGTCAGATATCAGATTCATAAGTATGTCATGATGCGTTCTTATCATGTCATTAAAGTCTTTTAAAACTTACGAAAGTTTCAAGATGATAATGACATTTAGACAAGCTTAACTAAGACAGTTGCGGCAGGTGTATTTACTTTTAGATCTCTGTGCACAATTTCATTAAAGTCTTTTAAAACTTACGAAAGTTTCAAGATGATAATGACATTTAGACAAGCTTAACTAAGACAGTTGCGGCAGGTGTATTTACTTTTAGATCGCTGTGCACAATATAGCATCTCTCTATTTTGACCATTTTTATATGCTTTCTCTGATATTCGCAAAAATGTGGTATTCCGTGGAAAACCGCAACGTCATACATGTTAGCAAAAAAAAAGAAGAAGATAAGCTTTTGAAGAGAAATAAAAACTCAATGCTGGGTTTCATGTATCTTTTTTTGCATATTAAAATATTTTTCACTTTTTGCACGCTGGTATAATATTTAAATAAAATATTTAAAGTATATGGAAAAATGATTGTGACAATAAATGTTATGCTATAATGTGTGCAACGTGAGTTGTGTATAATTTTACTCGTCGAACGAAACTTTATAGATTTTGCGTATTTTGCAGAAATTTACAAGAAAAAAATATATTTAAGAGAGCCATATGAATATTTCGAATGTTGAATGATCACCATAATAATAATACTTTGTTCTGCCTGAATTTATTTAATTTAAAAATGGAATTGAAAGAATATTCTGTTGCATTCTCTGCCAAATAACTCGATCGGAGAGATGTAGAATGAGGCGTCTATACTTTTTCATTTGGTCGTCTTGAGTTGCATAATGCAAGGAATTGTGTCTGCCCACGTGGTGCTACATGTATTTGCAAAACTAAATGACCGTTTTTTGTGTGNATACTTTTTCATTTGGTCGTCTTGAGTTGCATAATGCAAGGAATTGTGTCTGCCCACGTGGTGCTACATGTATTTGCAAAACTAAATGACCGTTTTTTGTGTGGATGATGATGATCAGGAGGATAGAATGACGCTTTTGGTCATAAAACTTTGTGTAGTGTATATGAACAAAGTACCTGATGTGTACGCAATGCAACTTGCTACGCATTCACCTGAGTTAAAGTTCACTGCATTTATTACAAAAAATATTTAAAAAAAGAAAAGTTTTTACTCTTCTAAAAGTACAATAATGATCAATGATGATATGATTATAAATGATGAAGATGATCATAATCATAAATGCCCGATGCTTTGTTTAGCAGTTGGGTAATTTAGGTCTTGTGGATCAATAACAAATACGCTTTTGCTCCAATAATAATATTTTAAAAATACGCAAAAAATAATAATTGAGAACTCATTATTATGCTGCGTGATATAATAATTATTATCAAATTTTGTTATGAGATGCACGTTGTGACGGCACATATAACATGACAGTAATATATTATATAGGTAGACCCAGTTTGTTTTTTTAGAAAAAGGATCAGTGAATCCCGCAGTGATTTGAAATGTTTTTTATAGATAAAATAGCACCACCCTGAACAACGCTACCTATTTAAACAAATTGTTCAGAAAACATTATTTGTACTGTAATTTATGAACACATTAAACTGTGCCAAAACTATGTGTGTATTTGTATAAGATAACATTTGACCGTGCATGCAAATATGCAAATGATTTCCATAAAAGACAATTTGAAAAGAAAGATAAGCCTCGTCATTGTAAAATAATATGCAATTAAGGAAATGCATTATATTTTAAATTATTTATTCCCCATTAACAAAACCTATTTTGCATTTAATCAGTTGAAGTTGTACAATATAAGGGCAGTTGTAAAATGTCCTCATTAAATTATTTTCATGTAAATCTATTACCAATTTTATTGGTCCACGTTACGTCAACTCTACTCTACTTTATCATCTCTCTCTAGTCACTAGTCATCTTTCACTGCTTATTTGTTTGCGCTTGCACATTATTACAAAAAGGTGTATTGTCAACTTGTTTACTTCCCTTAATGTTTTGCAACAAATGACTATGTTGTTCACACTCTCTGGCAAGTATTATAAAAAATAAATTAATATCAAGAAAATATTGAAAATTGAACCACAACAAAAATGTGATTTGAAAGTTAGTTGCAAGGTATTATTAGTATGCAGTAAACGGCATCATCAATAATCACTCAACAAACCATTTTACAGAGAGGACGGATTAAATTGGCTGCTGCGTGCATGTACAAGCTCCACAATTGGGTGTGACGGTGAAATGCATAATTATACCTATTTTATTACAAATGTTTCAAAATTTTAAAGTAACTTTTGATTTTTTTTTTACAAATGTATACTTTTATGTTCTATTGCTATCTTCTTAATTATCAAATTACATATTTGAATGCATAACAAAATTTCGTTTTTGCATACTTGACAATAATAATAAAAGTGGTTTTTGTAAATATTGTGGTTAGTGATTTCTACTTGCTGCTGCAGCATGCAGCCAGCTGAAATGTTGAAAATGTGATTTTAATGTAACATTTGAGGTTTGTTCATATACATATGTATAATTTCTTGAATGGTATTTTAAATTTCATTAAATATTATAATTTTACATCAATCACTAGATAATAAGCAAAAGTAGCGTGCCTAAATTAATTGTGCATTGTAGTAGTCTCAACAGTGTACAAAAAGCCATTCCTAATGCCGAATGGAAATATCAAAATTGGAGATTTATTACCGAACTTTGAATTACATATTTTCAAACATGGAGCCTACATATAGCATTTATTACACAAAATATTTTTTTTATTGTTGTCAGTACAAACTCCACATTCACTCAACAATCAATTTATGAACCCATTAAAGGTTTGTCTAAATGGCCTATTATTCAAACTTTGTGATGGTCACAATTGTGAATGTGCGTGATCGACTGAATTTAATTTATAAATTGGCAAAATGATGAGTGTTTACTGCGTATAAAGATGAGTTAGCTGGCAAACTTCGTACTGTGCAAAAAATAACATTTATGTCCGTTAAGAAAGAACGAATATAACATATTTTTTGTTTTGTCATTCACTATAATATGCACTTTGATCCTGATTGCGTGCACAACCAAAATATTTGGCTATTTTACTTAAGAATATATGTTATATCATTTGTTATTTACGATAATGGAGAAGATGTTCTCGTTCTGATTATAAAATGTATTCTCGTGTTACAAAATAAGTATCTAGTAGCATTTTTTTCTTGTTTGAAAGCAAAATTAGTAATGAGTTATATAATATTTTACTCATTGCACCACTTTGCTTGATGCTCTAGTTAATTTTACGCAATTTACACAGGCTACTTATTTCAAGGTGAGTTTCACAATGGCTTATTGTTATTGATATTATTGCTTTTATGGAGAAGTTCAAGGATCTCTATATAACCATGTATTTTTCAGAATTTTCCTTTAAACAATTCAATACAATCATCAATGATGATTCATCATTAACATTTAATTTGTACTTTTTTTCATTGCAAAATAAGGGAATATACAAACAATTGTTTAAACAATAAAGCATCATTATTAATAAGACACTCAATGCATATACCACAACAATTCATTAGCTATTCAAATAACATAAAATACAACTACATAATGGTTTTTTAAAAACAAAGAGAGTCAATTGTTTTGGTACACAATTTTTGTCAATATTATTTTTGCGTGCATAGACTGGAATGTGGAACTAAGAAATATAAATTCTGTTGTGTTGTAGCTGAAAAATAGTACTGATGATGCCGCAATATACCCGTCCAGTTTGTTGAACTACCATATGATATATGTATGTACTGTGTAAACGAGAAAAGTAAATATACATTGCAACATCATCAGTGTAGATCAAATAAAAAATTATGTAGTAATATTTATTGTTAATTTAATATTTTATTTAAAATGAGGAAGACGGTTTCATAAATCACATAAATGCTTACAGTATACTTAATGTACAGGCCTTATATATTATGTAGATATAAGTTTAAGCTGTAACTTTTGACCTGCAAAAGTTTTCAGTTGCTCTGAAGAAAAAATAGTGTATGCAAAATACAATAAAACTATAAATATGCCCGCATAATTTACATTAGTGTAGAAAGTTTGACTTGAAATATTAAAAAAATATTTCTGAACTTAACAAATGCGACAGTTATGTCGATTCATTATAAAATATTTAACTAACTTGGCTGAAATATCAACACATTTGAACATCAAATACAAAAACAGTCCTTCCAAACAATATTGTACGCCTAAAAATAATTAAAGATACTACAAACAATATAATACTGCAGCAAAACTCTTAATTATCTAGCATTCTGTGTATAAAAATTATATTATCAGCAGATCAGGAGTCCGATGAGATACATTTCAGTTAAATGGATACAGGATATAAAACATTTAATGGTAACGAGAGTAGTCACTGGACGACTGGAACATTTATATTGTGAATATAGGTACATTAAGTATTAATATTAGCAAATTACTATATGAAAATCGCGAAATTATGTACCAAAATAATAAGAGCTTTGAATTGACTTTTTTACCAAGTAAAGGTACTAGGTACTTATTTGATTGCATACTACATGGTTTTATGTCCATTTTAATTTAACGAATCAACTCTGCTCCTTTTGCAATGATTCAATTTCGACACTGCTGCATGGTTTTGCAGACATTGGCTTTCTTTGGAAGCAAAGATCGCTCAGTCTGTTATGACTTGGACTGCCAATCCCAACAACTTTGGAGGATCCGTCACAACCAGGGCGACTAAACAGTATGACACAGTTGTTGTGTGTATGAACGGAACGCACTTTGCCTTGCCATCTTGACGGTATTTCTTTACAAGCAAAATTGGTCACTTCTTCAGCAGTCCAATCCATTTGCGCTGGTCGACCTATAATAAATTATGAAAAATTTATTTTAATAAAAATAATTTCATCTTTGCAACAAGCTCAATTGATAATGATTTTTTAATGTGTGGTACCAAGTTATTTATTTTTGCAAAAGCGTTCTCTTACCCAAATGATTGTTCCAAGGATAAACTGTTATCTTGTAGGATGCGGATGTGGTAGTTAAAGTTCTACCATCTGCTGTTTTTTCACTGTGTTCAGAATTTTCTGATGAACTAGAGACAGAATTGCTTGACACTGGTAGCGCGTAAGTTTCTAACGATTTGGAACTCACACCTGCCTTTGCTGGTAAACCATTTGTTGTGGGTAATACCGTCAATAAGGCAATGAGTGACAAAACTTGTAGACAAATCCGTCTTGCAGCAAACATGTTTTTCGAGTTTGCCACCACTGACGTCGTGTTTTTTTGATGAATGCGAAGCATATTTGAAACTGTATAAATTTTCTTTATTGTGACAAACTATATATTTTGGTAGAAGATCAGACTTTTGACTTGACAAAAAGAAACTGGAAAAACAATTTTTTCTCAGAAAGTTGCACTATGACAGAGTTTCAAAAAACAATTAGCGTGTATTTTCAAGGAAAACTATTATTAAAAATATTTCTCTTTTTTTGTTATCCAACAGGCAGTTAGATGATTAAGCTCTGCAATTATGACTTTTCCAACATGAATTCGAAATTTGTATTTTTTTTTGAAGTTATGTATCTCAACCTATTATTATAATAATAATGTAATGATATATACAGACACAGAACTTTTTATTCCTATTTTTGTTGACGAATGAAATCCAAATTGTCCTCAAATTGCTGAATTGATATATACACGAAAACGAAATTAGTATTTTTTTTCTTTGGTCTATTATGTCGAAATAAAAATCACCAGTGTGACTACAAAGAGCATCATCAAGATAGTAATTGTGATTTCAACTCAACGCACGGTTTTTTGTAGCAACGACGCAATTATAGCTGGCTCTAGTGTTTATTTATGTGTGTGAAAATAGATTAGAAATAAATACTTGAATGTTGTGTGTGTACTGTAGACTTTTTGAATAGGTAGGTATACGTGGAAAAAAACTTGTTATTATTAACAGATCTTAAATAAAGGTATATAATATGTATTGTGTGTAGTATGTATCAAGTTTAATGTGAGCTGCTGCATTTGCATCGCGCAGATCTGAACTCAAACTGTGGCAGGGTACATGAGAAGATTCTCATTTTATATACATTCAACAACGACTTGGCTCCCATCATCATCGCTACAGCAGAGCTGTTGTTTTGTTAACAAAAGCATTTAGTAGTAAATAGTAGCAAATTCTGAATCACATCTTTCTCAGGAGTGGTACGTATGCACGTAGGTTGTAAGTTGTAATCTAAAGACTAGACTATATAAATTCGCTTCCCAGTCGCTCAGATAACCAATATAACTTTTTAATTAAATGACGTATGCAAATTAGTGTGTATATAGTCGGGAGGCTATTGACGATGTTGATTTGGCGCTAAATTTGTCACACCACCACCTCCAATTCGCAATTAATGCATATTGTAGGAAAATACCATTATTATAGACGTGTGCTCATGTAATCAAGCGGAAAATTAACGCATTTTATTAATACAGGTTTGACTTTAATTTTGATGGATCTTTAACAAAATTGAAAATTCCGTGATAAAATGGACATTTTATACCCTAATAGCGTCATCATTGCAACGTGAATTGCATAATACTCATGCAGGTGCATAAAGCGTACAAATAAAATACCATTACCAAAAAAATGTTAACGATTAATGTGAATCATACTGACACACCGCATCTGTTTAATTGTAACAAAAATATCTGATTTAACAATTCGCACTTATTTCCATAGGTATGATCCCGCGAACTTACACAAGGATGTAAATATAATTTAACATACAATATCACGCCGTACGTTCAACATTTTTCTATTGTAAGCATTGAAGAGCAAAGTGCAAAAACTGATGATGACATGATGAGTTTCAATTCCAAATTCCAAGTTCATTGACAAAGTTTTTGAGATGGGATGTGTCACCTGTCACGGTTGCAATAACTTTAATCATGTAACTGATTTATCCGGAATCGTGATAATATATGTACATCTGCCTGTTATAAATATTTATATTTATTTACTTACTTTTACTTCAAACCGCTACTGTGATTTGCTTTTTGATTAATGAGATGTCATGAGGTGATAATAATAAGCTATTAATTTTTTATTTTTTATGGAGTAACAATTTTGGAATTTTGATGACATCAGTAATTTGACGATTCACTGTGCTACACTTCATGCATCACGTAAAATCAAACATCAATTCATAAGAAAACTCTTTTAGATGGAGTCAGGGGCAAAACTTTGTTTACCGAAGGCAGGACAAGGTTTCATTTACAATTAAAAAGAGGTGACTAAACAGTGATTGGGTAATAATTAAAGCTAGTAGTTGGATGTCAGTTATCGTTATCGCTCGACCGCCGGCACAATGTATCTATTATAAAAATTGCGCGTCAGTCCGTCTTCTATCGTTCACATGTTTTAACCGAATTGAACTTAAAGCTGGTCATACTTTATAAAGCTGCCTCATGTCATCATGGACTAGAACAGTTCATTTTCAAACCCAGGGAGTAAACTTGGTTGGGATGGAAGAGTTGAACCCACAGTTTAACCTCAATTGAAATCATTTACAAAATAAGTAACATGAAGAAATATGCAAGTGTGTACAACAACAGAATAAAATGTCTGCCATTTTCAAAACAGCGGTCCTTTAAAAAAATGTTACACGGTTAGTTGTAATTTGTCACCCCTGCAGGTAATTATACAGGTACAAATGCATACTAAAATTT
Organism: Zhuqinia jingwanae; assembly: GCA_027744095.1. NCBI lineage: Eukaryota > Metazoa > Arthropoda > Collembola > Entomobryomorpha > Paronellidae > Zhuqinia > Zhuqinia jingwanae. Next base: position 548 of record JAHZNC010003507.1, on the reverse strand, counting down.
TCGCTAATCTCTGCGAAGTAATAAAATTCATCATCACGTATCCTTTTTCATATTAAAAATCAGAATTTCACCTGTCATTTCATTACATGCCTAAATTTCTTATCATAAAAAAATGTTTGAACGGAAGATGTTGACTGCTACACGTTAACACGTTCTGACTTGAGCATTTATCGGAAGACTATTTTATTAGAAAATCCAGTCCGCGTCATAAAATGAGTTGGAACGCTCACAAGAAATGGAACTCTCAATCCTCAGTGCAAACTGTTATAATTGTAACTTTACACAAACATGTGCAAAAAGTAATTTGAGCTATTCTTTATTTTCGCAATCACAAAAAACAGGGAAAACAATGTTCTTGTAGAGAGTATGAAGAACAACCTATTGGAATGACTGATACAATGAACTTTAAAAAAGTCAATATTCAATACTCAATGGCAATAATTTACCTTTATAACTTACGATAATCTAGAGGATCAATTCCAAAAAGAGTTCAAACTTTTCTCATCAATGAATTGGGAATTCCAAAGAAAATTTTAGAAGAAATATCA
>JAHZNC010003506.1:0-13547 GCA_027744095.1 Zhuqinia jingwanae | reverse complement strand
GTTGAAGAGTGCTAACTCTTTTCGTACCTGATGCAGACGATATTATATAGATATATGCAAGTTATGGTACAGTAATAAGATAAATATCGCGTTGCAACTGTGGTCTAATCTAAAGGGAGTCACTGCTGGGTTTTCAGTGCTTCGATTGGCAAGGCATCACAAAACATGTTCCTGAAAACATTAGGTACATAATAATATGCACAATATGCACATGCATTTTATATACCATTTTACTACAGCACATTTACCAGGTGTCATGTCGGCATTTTTATAAGCCAACAAAGCTCTTAAAATAAATATGTGAATCATTTAGGATCCCTGAAATGGTTGGGCTGTGTAAAATCACGTATGGGTAGTTGGCTTGGTAAGTAGGTAGTTTTTCAAAGTCATTTGATTTGTACTGTTTTGTTGTTATTCTACCACCTCACCTTGTGAGCACTTGTTATAAAAAGAGTGGGGGTTTGGTTTAGAAATCATTACCAATTCACAGTCATTCGTTTAAAAAAGTTATTTATTTTATGATTTCAATTGATGTATTGATGTAGATTAGACCAAAAAACTGACCTAATGATTCATGCTTTTGGTAAAATTTTGCGGGTGAACAGTTTTGGAAAAGAATTAAATGCTTTATATTAAAGTAGCTATCAGTTTTGGTAGTCAAATCTAATTTTTGGGATATATGTTTAAGAGATAACCATCTTCAAATTGCTAATCCTTTCTCCTTTTAAATTGAGTATAATCATTTTGCCTAAACATTAATATTTACTCCAACTAGATTCCCAGTTATAAATACTAATTATGTACAAAGATTCCTTACCTTAATCAGTATATCGCTAAAAGATTTGGATAAATTTTAAATTTCTGCTCAAAACCTTATCAAGTGTTGAAACACTTTGCAAATTAAAAATATGCAAAAGAATGCTCATATTTAGGAAGAAAAAAAAATTCATACTTACATATTCCTATTAATTTCTGCAATTCATTAAAGTAATTACCTTAGATCGCAAAAAGGCAAGCAAAGTCGTGTGTAAATTGATGGGAGCCACCTGGACGGACACTGGCATAGCCATAAGCATCATTATTATCATTATTAGTGTTAACGTAAAATAAATTGCACTTTTGTACTTGAGAAGAAAAATATTATACACATAATATAATACGTATATTCTCTAGCTGTAATATAAAACAGAAAAGGACATATATATAGCCACGCAAGAAATATATTTAAAAAATAGCTTGTGTGTAAAAGTGTGTAATACCTACACAGAGAGCTTGCGGTATACCTTGCGCGTGCATTACTTCTTCTACCTCTTCATACTACACAAAGAGTCATGTCGTAGTAGTGTTAAGATAGTATAGTGCACACACACAAACACGTAGCAGTGAGTTTCAGGGAGAATGAAACAGTAAGTGTGATTCCTCCTCCTTGGTTGCAACATCAGCCTAGCCTACTGTGGAAATGAGCAAGAAGCTGATTAGGTCTTGGTGTGGCTCACTCCAACCAGTCCTGAGTGGAAAGTACGCCCTCCGCCTCCATGGCTGACAAGGGTGGCTGCGAGATTGCGCTACACGATCTGCCCCTCTCTCACAAAACAACAATTTTGTGTGTGTGTGTTGTATATATTGAGTAGTGAGGAAGTAAGTGGTAGTAACAAAGTAACAAGCAACTCTTGAGCTTGCTTGCTGCTTGCCAGGTTGTCTTTTTTCCTTGCTCTCTCTCGTCGTCCGTCAGTTGAGTTTTCAAGAGCAGCGGGATGCCACTACATGGTAGCAGCATGTACACTTATACAATAGCAAAGAAGAGTGGTTTATATACATGACATATAAAAACAAGCATAATAATAATAAAAAAGTAACTTCTCAACCGTATAAATCTACTACTACTACTACTACTACACATAAAAAAAAGTATACATGGATGACGAGGAAAAGAGAGAAAAAGAAAAATTGTATTCATTCGTTCGGTGCGGTAGTTTTCTAGAGCGAGAGGGCTTTCCAATCTTCTTTTTCTTCTCGCAACACAACACATTTTTGTGCTCTCTCTGTTGTTAAAGGAAAGAGAAGGCGCAGAGATTGAATTGAATAGATTGCTGTGTAAGTATGCATGAGTTGGAGCGGTAGTATATAGTGCTAGTTCCACTTCTCTCTTTCTACCAAAAAAACAAAATCAATGCAACTTCTACCACTACTACTACTACCTATTGTTATACAACACACACATACACACACCACCATACTTACAATCTCCACTTTGAATGATCTCATATCTCAAATTGTGACAGCTACTATGAAAACGACGACAGGGCAAAGGAGATGGAGACAGAGAGAGAGAGAGTTGCTTTTTATCTCTTTTGCTCCTTCATAACAAGCAATGCACCAAAAAGCGTAATGTAATAACTTTTGCCTTGCCACGCCGTTGCTGCGTTTGTTGAGAGAGAGAGAGAGAGAGAGGGCAAAAAGCAGTGTGGCTGTTTCCACCCTATCAAAATTTATGAATATTTTATGAGTTTGTTTAGTTAGCGTCATACATACATTTTTCCACTTTCGTTGTCGACTACTACAACATTCACAAAAAATTCTACTACTACTTTCGGTGGTGGTACTACTGGTGGGGTCGGACTAACGTCTATTTTCCCCCTTTCCAAAATTTGATGTATGTGGAATGAATTAAAAAAATCTCATGTCAACTTTTAACATACTTATAGTATGACTAGAAGAAAAATATATAAAATAATATTTCATCATGCTGTCATATTTTTTAAAAGCCCAAAAGTACGCATAGAGTAGACATGAGACGTTGCTGTTGTGGTTGTTGTACGGACGCGTACGTATAAAATGTACATTTTTTGTACAAAGCATTACGCTTCTGCTTTTCTGGAAATGACATTTGCATGCTTAAAAGATAAATAAAAACTTGCGTGACAACATTTTTGTGAGCTTGTTGAAGGCAAAATATTCGAGAGAAGAAAAACCAGTCATCCATAAAAAATCCATATTAAATATATATGTTTTTGTCTGGGGAAGACAAGGTAGAAAATATTGTATCTCTCTTGCTCTCTAGCAAAAGCTTGTTGATTATTGAATATGCTGAGTAATTGGTTAAAGGTGCAAAAAAAATGTCTAAGAATATAATGGACTTATGAATATGATAATTCATTTGTTGTCGATTTTGCAACATTGTTTATTTTATTATACGCTAAATCGCATCATCCTCATCGTCATCTTTGAGGAGGTGGTGGTGGTGGAGGAGGAGGAGGGAAGTATATTGAAATGACACANTCATCCTCATCGTCATCTTTGAGGAGGTGGTGGTGGTGCAGGAGGAGGAGGGAAGTATATTGAAATGACACACTAAAAACAAAATATTATTATTACAGAAACACAATTCATTCATATTTATGTACGAAAATCTTATTATGTATGTGTGTGTGTGCTTGTATTATTTTCATGTGCAAAAATTAAGTCTTTTTGGTGTAATCGCCATTGAGTACAGAGTATTTGACTTGATGTAATCCAATAAAGTTCAATGGAACAAAAAGTCACTCCTGTTTAGCTAATGCATTAATGAAATGCTGTTATCTAAGTCGCCTTTACTCGACCTCAATGAACCAAAAAAAAACCAGAGACTCACATCACACTTCCACATACACACACACAAACACACACCAGATTTTACTCGGAGGCAAAATGGACAAAAAAAAGAAACAAATCCGCAAACAAAGGATTTTGTTCTAACTGTTTATTTAAAGTTAGAAAATCGTAAAAACTATGGTTAATGCTATTACGTTTACTAAGTAGGTAGGCAGGAANAAAAAAGAAACAAATCCGCAAACAAAGGATTTTGTTCTAACTGTTTATTTAAAGTTAGAAAATCGTAAAAACTATGGTTAATGCTATTACGTTTGCTAAGTAGGTAGGCAGGAAAAAGCATAGGCATACAAATTATGTACCTATATTATATGTACCTATATGGATACGTGTATGTATATATAAATGAATGTATATTTTTGTATCATGTGCCTTTTTTTACAAATACATATATTTAATACTTTTCGCGTGCCAAATTGACATTGCACTTATGTTCACTCATCCTTGTCCACTAATCAGGCTTAGCTTCTAGTTTTCTATAAAGGTATTTACTTTTAGTTCAATTACATATTTATCCCCAGACATACATGTGCCCATGCACATACATATCTACATGCCTTTTACAAGAGGTTTGTCTCATTTTATGGATTTCAGTGTGTGTTTGTGTCACACTCTCAATTTGTTACTCAGTTTTAATTCATCAGTTTATATTATTATTATTGCTGTACTAAACGCACATTTTTAACCTTGTATTTGTAAACCATAGGTATATTATACTATACTACTTATATATGCATGTTATGTAGGTATATACAATTATAGTATCAAAAAAAGTAAAGTGGCTTTGTACAAGTAATCACACGTATCTTTTATCGTCATCATCATCTGCATTCCGATTATATTTCTCAGACTCTCTGCTGCTCTGTATATCTGCTGATCCCTTTAAATTCTTTGAATGAATGAGTGTGTGCATGGATGTGTGTGTGTGTGTATGTTTATTATGTGAGAGTAGTGAGCTCTGTCTAGTAAAAGTATGCTAAGTAAAAGCGCATAGAAATAAAAGCCTAATCCTGTATTATCCTCATACCTGAAAAACGCTTACAAGGTATAAAATAAGTATTAGTACTTGTAGTAATAATAAGTTCACTGATAAAAATGCAACTAAAGTAGCTTCTCTACACACCAGCAGCTCATCCTTTTTCAACTCTATTATGTATTTTTCTCTTCTCCTCTGCTATTATCTGCAATGATGATGATGACTTGGCTAAGAAGACTTACTTTAGCATTTTATTATACTTTATTCTAAAATCCGCTACATGCTAAACTCACTCTCAGTCTTCTTTTTTTCGCAGAAAAGGTTGTGCTCCTCTTCTGCTGAATAAAAAAGGCACTCCTCCATAACCTTCTACTATGCAAGTAAAGATGATGGTAAGTAAACTACTCTTTTTTTCTGGTGCTGCTGGTAAAACTATAAAAGAATTACAAAGACTGAGCCTCATTGTAATTCATACCTCAGATTTTCTTTATTCTTCACCGAAAAGCCTTGTAGCCGTGCCGTGTCGCAGTCTTGTTTAAGACTTATTTTTCTTTTCACACAGCTCAGCTCTCTCTCTCTCTCTCCCTTGCTCCATCCGACCGAATTATTATTATTATTTCCAAGCTGTCGCTTTTATTATTATTGCTTTATATATAAATGTAAGTAAGTATATATGCCAATGCCAACATGATACCACAAAGTTGTACGCATGAACATGACGACGATGATGATGATAATATTATGCAGCAACAGAAGACAAGAAATTAATCCGTCTCATCTTCTCAAGTAAGTAACAATCCAATATTGTAACAACATTATGCTGTTATTGTTATAATTCAGCCAGTTTTAATAGTTTTTGCGGGGAAAACTTACTACTTCCACGTACTCATTTTACGTTGCTAGAGTAGTAGTGGTAGTAGTAGTATGAATACTTGAATACATAAAAAGGTTTAGGAAATATCAAATTTGAGATACATAGCGTAAAATAGTTTAGTTGCAGTTTCATCATAATATTTATACCAAAAACTGACAAAGTATAATAATGCTACAAAACACTGAGAGTGGAGCCACATTGAAATGACGAAGAAGATAATAATAATAATAATGTGATGACAATAAAAGCAAGTCAATAACTTAAGACTCTTACGAATGCTTAGCCTATTATGACATTACTTAAGTAGGCTGGTCTTAACACCATGCAAGTGTGCCTGGTATACCACACAGCATTACCACTACAAATTTACTACTACTGTAGTATAATGTTTTTTTTTTATTTTCGTCGTCATCATACCAAAATGTATATAAAATGTATATATTGTTAACTTGCCAAAAAAAAATTTGACGAAACTATAAAAATGAAGTGAGAAAACTAGTCTGTATCGGTGTGGTGCTATTGGTAGCTTTGTGTGAAAAGTACATACTCACTGCTCGCGCTTTCACAAATAAACAATATTTGCACAAAGGCCAGCTTATAATATTATTATTATACAGATAATAATGCTTACAATGCATTTTCGCAGAATAATTGACCAAGCGGCTGTATGCATTATAAGACTTCTTGTCCGCCATAGAACTTGCTGTAGGTATTTTCTTTTGTTTCTAAAATTAGCAATTGAAACAAATAAAAACAAAATACATAAATGCATTAATAAATGTACCAAGCATGAGTTTATTTTTTTCATATTTTGTTAATTTCTCATAATTCTGTATGCATTCAGGAAGTGGAATCTTTTAATATTTCTGAAAAACAAATAACATTTATTTATTATTATGACACAATGTAAAGAAGTTAATGAGGAGGCAAAATGCAATTTCTCCTTTTCTCCGCAAATCTGCTTATTGTTCAAGATAATATGCACCCTCATTTTGAAAGTTATAAGTAGTTAATATAGAAACAGGATTCATCATGTATACTACTTATATTGTCATATGTATGTGTACTTTATTCAGATTTCCTTGTAAAAAGGTGGTAGTAGTGATGACGATGATAATGATAATAATAATAATGTGATGATGACAATGATGCCACTTCAACCTGTTGTAAGTCACATCTAATACCAAGATTTTTGGCTTAAGGGACACAGAGAGAAGACGATGCAAAGCCAAGCCAAGCCGGCTTATTTCCTTGTAATACTACTAAACGGCTAAAATATATAATATTTTCTCCAGAAGAAAAAAGTAAAAAAAAGTAACAAGTAAAGTACCACCAGCATCATCTACCCCCCTTTACTACATACATATTAGGTACATGCTCACTAATGCCACTATGAATAATTTTTATATACATAACATGAGCTTATTTATTTATTATTATTACTATTATTATACATGCATATACCTACCTACATTTATATACAAACATATATACTTGAATAAAAAGTAAAAGAGTTGTAGAGACTTAAGTACACACACACAGACAAATGTAACATCCGTAGAAGTTAAGTACACACTTTAACGTTCACTTACAAAATAGAATTGCCGAAAAAATACACTTATACCAAAATATTATGTACTTGTTGATGTTGATGATGAAAATGATGATGATGATGATGATGATGATGGTAGTTTGTACAAAGTATAGCAAATCTATCTTCATAATTCGTATTTACACATGAAAATCCTCTCAAGTCATATTATTACACAAGATCTATCTTATTGTCAGCTCCCGTTTGTTTGATGATGATTTTTTCCCCCAACTTATACTACCACCGCTACTATGTATAATACTTTATTTTTGCCATTCTTCTTCCGTGTATTTACTTATGACACGAAAAGAGAGAATTGCACTGTATGGGAATAGTAGTAGTAGTAAGTATTGTTATATTGCAAAAATAAGCTGTGTGTATATGTATATTTTCGGTAGATAATGAAACAAATTCATTGGAATACTAGAAAAGTAGAAAACACTTAATTGGAACAATGGTGAATGGTAATAACAATAATTTTGACAATGGGATTATATACATATATGTAAAAGCTCTTGAAACTTAACTTTGCGTAAAATTTTGTTGATTTTAATAATGTCAAAAAATAAATAAAAAAAAGATTTAATGGAGGATGATGTGAAATGCAAGGATTTTCTAACTTTTTTTATAGTAAAAATGATAAAAGTCAAAAAGTCACATTTTTCTTTGTTAAATGGCTTATTAAAAAAGTAGAGATATAATTTATTATAACGCATTATAAGTGATCATATTAAACTTACTAGACCTTTAGACCCAAATAAGTATCCCTTTTTTTCAACCCTTTAACCTTATATTCAACCCTAAATTCACATTATTCTGATTTCTGGTGCTCTTTTACCGTTGAACATATTTTTGGGGAGAATCCTATATATTTTATAGAAATTTGATAAAGATCACAACAAAATGACGTCATCGCATAAGTAAAAATTTCGAGAAGAATCGATAAAAATAAATTAAACCTATATGGACGTTGTACATAATATACACCACTTTTCCTTTGATAAAGTCTATAATATATATTTTTGTTTGAAGATCAACTCTTTTTTTTGCTAAAAGGAAAGAAGAAAGGAAACTAACTGATTCGCTGTCTAGAGTAGACACATACATACACACGCTTACCTTTTGCGTTGCGTTGTTTGAAAGATGAAAACGGAAGCAACAAGCCAGATCGGATTTTTTCTCTCGGTATTCAAGAGTCCCTCTCTGTTCTTCTCACTACTTCTACTACACAAAAAATGTAAAGCTTTCCAGAAAAGCTGCTTAGGACTTTTTTATACAAGGAGCGAATTTATTTTTTTATTCTATTCTTTTGAAACCATTCTTAGTCTATCTATAGCTGCTTTTGATCATCATCATAAGATGAAGATGATGAGGATTCACAAGTAGTATATTGTTGTTGTTGATGATGATCGAGAGAGTATAATAGGCTCAACCTTTTGTGTGTTCCCGTATGTTTTGTTTGTTTTTTACATTTTTTCCTTATTTTCTGAGTACATGTCAAACGGGAAAAGTCAAAACAAAAAAAACAAAAAGTTTTTTTTTTGGTTTGTGATCATATTTATTAGTTTGTTTTGATTATAAATTATATCAAATTCTCAGCAACAAAAATACGTGCCTGAGCCACTTTTATTATTATGATTGCAAAAATATAGCCATTCGTAGTCTATAATGAACGACTAGTAATATTTGCATACCTCTCTCTCACGAACATAATGAGAATGAATATATTTAGGTAATACTAATGCTGAAAGTGATTGGATTAATAAACAATACATGGGGCAAATTGAACAATATATGCTTTCACTGTATAAAAATAGGGAACGGGAATGCCTCAATAAAACTTTTAAAATCTTTTGAATTTTGGAATTGTTCCTGTACAAAAGGTATAGCACCTCCTAGCGTTAAATTGCTGAAAAATACAAATAGGTGTGTATATATATTATGCACTGCTGGTTTTTAATGTATCTTCTCCTGTACACTCATCCAATCATGAAGACGAGCGAACATACTATTATTTCAATTACATACGTGGTTTACTGTGCGATGGTATTCGTGCAGAGGTATTCGTAATAATAATGTGATGATGATATTCAACTGGTAAAACCTTGCATTGTTGTTGCCTATTTTTTTTATCCTTTTCTTTTTCGTTACACGTCTTCTTTTTTCGTGAATCGTTACACGTCTTTTCAAATGTATGTATACTACACACAAAACACCATAGCAATTACAGTTATTATTATTACCACATCCAATGTACGCATAATCTCTTAATTAATGTGTAATTAATTCAGCCGTAAGTCAAGATTTGGAGTGGCACTATTTTATTAGTGCTTGCGTACCTGTCAAGGTACGGCTGCAGCGTCATGTAGTTAGCCATCATATCTTAAGTATTATATATATTATACGTTTTATTATTTTAGACATTTAATTCATCACCAGAGAAGAAAAGGAACAAAAAGAAAACGGCCAGGTGAACTGCTGCTTTTGTACAAGGAAAGAATATATAGCAGAGAAACACTTATAAACTTACATAGGTACATACAACACACATATGTACGAGCTAGCTAACAAAAGGAAATACTACATGCACAATATTCTTTATGGCTTGATGGCAGCCACAACATTTTCGACTTGACACATCATGAATGATTTTTATTAATGTTCGTGTTGTTGTATTATGTTTTATTGTTGTCGTATTTCTTCTTTTATTATTGAAGATGACGACGACGGTGAATGGTGAATGCGAATAAATGTAGTAATATAATAATATGCTACATAATGTTCCGTGCGTGAGATGTGTGATGTATAAAGCGTGCAAAGCAGCGACATATGTCATGTCATTCCTTGATAAAAATATAATAATAATAATAATAGCATGCTAGTTAGTTAGGCCAATGGCCATTTTTCTTGAATGTGCTGTAAAATAGGCGATTAAGCTCTCCTTCCCTTTCTTTCACTCTTCTTCAATTCATTTTTTTATCTATTTTATTTCTTGCACACATTACATATGGCAATAAGAAGCAGAATCGTGTATCGTATATGTCGTATATATGTAGTATACATTGTGTAACACAAAGTGTTTCACTGATTCCTCCTCCTCGCCTATGTCTTATTTCTACAATAATAATATGATGGTCGTGCCTGCGACAATCCCCTGTAGTTGTGCACACTGTGTCCTTTTGTCACATTTAACTTCTTTTTTTTTTCTATCCGAAACTATCAAGCTTTATATCTATCAGACACTGTATGTGTGTCTGTGTGTGTGTGTGTGTAATTGTTCCTATTAGAATTACTCAAAATGCTAGAAAAAACAAAATAACCAACAAAATAAAACTATACATATTAAAGGATTGTTCGTGTCAGATATATGTAGAAAAAATGAGCAAAAATTATACAAAAAAAATATTTAATATAATCACACCATTTTCAGCCTTAAATTATCCACGTCTGACAAGAAAATAGGAGATTATAAAGTTTCCTCGCTGGTCCCTTTATTTCCTTTGCTTCAAAAGTTTTATCCTTTATACTTCACTACTATATACTGCCTTTTATGAGGGTTTTTACATACATTTCCCCTTTACTTTGGAGTCTTTATACTTGGCAAACTTTGGGGTTTTATTCTAATGTTGTTGGTTTGGTGTACTTTTAATATTTTTTAAAATGTATGTATGCTTTTGTATTTGTACATGTATGTACAGGTTGGAAAATATTAAGATCCTGAAAAACGGCTAGATATATTTTTCTGTATGAATAGGATTAAGATTTTTTTTGAATAATATTAGAAATAGTGGAAAAGCTAATTACATACCCAGGCACCAGGCAGATACAGTCACTTGTATTATAAACATAATAGAAAATGCATTTACAGTACACAGTGACTTTTAATGTTTAGTTACCGATTTGACCATTTCCTCCTCGTGTACAATTATTTTAAAATGTGATTTCAGCTAAATATTTTTTTTTCAAAGAAAATTATACGCATATAAATTAACCCGAGTAAAGCTTATAATGACCAAGTGCGCAACTAATAATTTTTGTGTCATTAATAATGATTAGCAACACATTCACAATGAAAACTGTCACTGTGTACCATTAAAAAAGTTCACCTGTGCTTAAATATAATAATAATATATTATGATATAACTTTTATAACGGTAAATGTAAACGATTAAATTCTATTTGCTTTTTTATTTATTTATTTTCAAAAAAAAAATACAATGATGATAATTTTTTTCAGTGAAATGTGTCATTTGAATTATAACCCTTTGCACACCTTACTCGAAAGTTTCTTTTATTATTTTAAAGTCATACAATACAATATACAGCCCAACATGCATCATCAGTAATCATGATCATATATTTATTTTGAGATTGCATCTCTGATTCTTCTAATCATTCTTCTTCTTCTTTTCAAGGTTTAAAAGTTTGAAATTGTATAATGACTTGTGAGTGTGTGTGTGTGTGTCTATCTCTATCAGGTCATGATAGATACTTTGGTACAATTAATTTGATTTTCAGTTGAATATATATACGTACACATAAACATATTACATCTTTCAGCACATTGTACATTATGTTTATATCTCATTAGTATTAGTCTTCAGAAACAACCCCTATATTGCATGCCCCTTTAATTATCGAACAGAATCAAAATCCTTTTCATCATCTCATCTCTCTGTCTCTCTCCTCACATCATAGTATACATATGGCACACAATAATAATCTTAATCCGTTTTGATCCTTTTGAATATATCATTTCCATCAGTGTGATAGCGATAATAAATATCATATCATCATCATCATCCTTGCCATTATCACATTGAACAAATCTTGAAAATAATATACACAAAAAAACATGAAACACATTTGTCTGGAAATCAAATATACACCACAACACATACTCGTACTATGTACATGTATCTTCCTTCTTTTTTGGTTTAGTAGTTTTGATGTTTGGGTAAAATGCGACAGTTATTCAACAACACAATATTTATATCCATATATCAAAAAGGATATAAATATTACTATATTACTCAAAATATTATGAGTCATTCAATTTGAGTAATTATTATTATTCTGATATGCGCCCAAAGTAGAATCCCTCTTCTTTTCCCGACAGCATCATCATCTTCCAACATGTGTCTTTTGGGTTTGCAACTCACACACAGCGAGAACTGCTCGAAACGCAGATTTTTACAAAAGCGATTGAACACACAACACATACAGCAAATTGTATATGATGATACCACCGACATTTTTATGACCGGATCAAAAGCTGTGTGCTTTGTATGACGACATGAAATGACATAACAAGACCATTATAGCTGAAAAACAGAAAAAAAATGGCAAAGAGAAATGATACAGATGGCAGGAATGATCAAATCAATTTGGGTCTGGTCTGAGTGTATGGAAGATGTTATACACGAAATGTTACATAGGTACATCTAAATAAATAAATAAAGCGCGTGGGTTTCTGGTAAAGTCACCACGTCAGGTGAAAGCCTGTGTGAGATTCTCTTTGAAGAGCATAATAATATTCATCTGTCTGTTAGTAACAGGCAGAATGAAAATAAAGGTGTGTGTATATGTATGCATCTATATTAGTATGCTCCAATCTGGGCAAATTAGTTACACCAGATTTTCTATCTCGATAATTACTTTGTTACGTATTTTGTTGTTGTTATCGTTATTATTATTACGTCTAAAACTTGCTAAAGGGATGAAATATGGAGAAATCAAAGGGGTTTGGTTTCTTTGAGTTTGAGTGGTTGGAAGGTATACTAATAAACTGATATAGTGAATGTGATGGTGATGATGCTTAAGAGCAATTATTATTATTTTGATGCTGATTATATGCATACATCTGTGAAATTTGTTACGTGTATGGATGTATGTAATGCAATCAAAATGTTTGGTATTTGGAATCATGAAACAAATGTAGTATGAAACACAGATCAATTCTCTCTAACCCTCTCCTCGTGGCACACAGCCACACACATCTGTTACGTCGTGTTCCAACCCACCTGTGCAGCTTTCGCTTCTGGCATTATTATTATTTAACCATCCACACATGAGCCTTGTTTTCTGAAGAGATGGAACTTTTGTTGTGGCTATTTACCAACCTTAATTACATCGCTTTATCATTAGTAGTAATGACAATGCCACATTTTTTTTGTATGTGTAGGTAAATCAAATGTTGTGTTGAGCTGTAATATTAAAGTTATTCTGTAGTTGACAATTTGAAGAAGAAAAAACTGTCCTTACGTCAGAAACCTTTACCTTCATGTCTCGTGCTTTAAAAAAATACACACTATAATTATGTACAGTAATTAAATTATGAATGCAAAAGTAAACTATAAAAAATATTATACATTTGAAAATGATGCTTGATAAATTATGATTGATCATTAAAACCAGAATAATAACATAAACATATTATCTGACATGAAAGCTATTTA
>JAHZNC010003505.1:0-36545 GCA_027744095.1 Zhuqinia jingwanae | reverse complement strand
ACCCCTTTTAATCTCTTTTCTTGACTGACAATGATATTGTTTTGTGCACTATTTACGTAGATATCATATATCATATTTTTGTTAAATATAATTTTTTTTAAAATAAACCAACGAAAAATTATTTTCCACTCAAAACACAACATTATATCCAAAACAAAATAATTATCTCATGAAGAGTTGTCGTTTCGCAAGCCGTGCAATTTGAAATGGTACCTTGTCGCCCCATTGGCATGCATATAGGTCCCATCAGCCCCATTCTAAATTAAATATTCCCAAGAAAGGACCACAAGGAAATTTTAAATTGCACGGGTGTCCCATTTTAATTATTAGTTACACTACCGGTTGAGCCCAATATCCACCAGCAGCTGGTTTTATCCTGGGATAATCATTTATCATGGACTTGAACAATTTCATTAACGAGTCCTCACTAAATAAAATTCTGCCAATTTATTTCCCCGCAAGAAAATCAATGAGCCCCATTTACATAAGAAATCATTGATTTTCCTATGCATTTTTGGGACTTTAATTAAAACTATATTATTTCAAATAAAAGTAAAAAATCGGAAGATCTGATATGCCTGATATTTCTTTTTACGTCGACAGTACATAGGTAATTATCCTATTATCACCTAAGATTATTGAGGTTACTGGTTGTACGTATCAGCTGCTACTTTTTAAAAGTATCACAGAAATCACAACACTTAAAGTGAGTATGATAGATACACACGCAATAAACTACTTGAAGTAATACTGATTCCGTTTTTGGCACAAAAAAGTTTTCGAACATGTTTCCAATATTTTCTTTCAATTCAAAACTTTCTCATTAAATTTTCATACCATTTTTCAATCCATGTAATGTCCAGCAAAATAACCTTTCCAACTTCCAACATCGTTCATCCAGTCAATTTTCAAACCAACTTCTCATTTTTATATATATTTACATGCATGCATACTCCATTCATATTTAACCCCCTACTCTTTTTTGCTTACTCGTCAACCAATCCAAATTTTATTTCCCACAACCATAATAATCAACTTTTTGTAGCTAACTTGGGACTCAAAGTTTGTGATCAAATTAGCTATAAAAAATTTGATACTTTACATTTTTCCATTCAGATTCCAAATCTCTTAATTTATAACGCAATCCCAATACAGACAGATTCTCTAATTTTGAAACATGTCCCAAAACTACCATTGTGAAAATTTGATTGATTGGACCATTTTAACCTAGACAATTTGACTCAAACTACTATATCCTGTGAAGTGAGGGATGAGCATATATACAATCAAATGAACCATAACATACATGGGTAATAGTAATACGTAGTCATTCAAACTAGCAAAATCAAAAAGGTGAGTAGTAGGGAAATTGGGTGAAACCATAATAATATTCCTTTCATACATTCATAAAACAAACTAGAAAGGTGAAAGGGCACATATTTTTAAATTAAAGAGAACACATTTTCATCAGTACAATTGAAATATAAAAGTTATAAGTTTGCTAATTAGAAGGCCCCGTATAACAATAACTACAAGTAGTCAGTGTTTAGATCAAAGAGGAAGTTAGTCGATTTTATTTTAACACAAAAATTAAAAGGGGGAAAATATAATTTTTTATATATTAAAGATAAGAATAAATAACCTGAATGAAAATACCTGAGATCATATTTTAAGATTTATTTTTCAGTACGTTTAAAAGTTGTAAGTACGAAAATGAAAAAATAAAGGGAGTAGTAGACAATTTGATAACTTTTTGAGCGTTTGCTAATTTAATTGATAAAAGCTATTGCCTATTATAATATTCTATCGGAGAATTTTCTTGTTATTAGAGAATGCATCAATAACTCGAAATCAAACCATATATCACACTAATATTATTTTTTCATTCACTTCATTAATCCATTTTTGTTTTGTGACTTGCGTCATCATAACCATCCACATCACCAATCATCCAGCAATAACCAATCATTTCCAACCATGCATAAATAGCGATTCAGGGTCCTTTCACTAATTGGAATGGCACTATCAGAGGTTGCATCAATTTTCATGTGCAACATCAGCTAGTGTCATTCCACACAATTCTAAATGTAATCTCATCTCAAGTAATTCTCTTTCTTAGTACCAACTCGATCGTTCTTTTGTCCAACTCAATAATTTGCTTACCCAGTGTCCAAAGTTGTTTTCAAAATCTCTGACATGTATAAAATCGTTAATAAGATATAAAAGTTTTTTCTTGTCGGTCTCAAAGAGATTTATAGTTTGTCGACGACACGTTCTTGCGTACCATTCCCATCAGACATACTACAGAAATTATGTATAAAAAGATTGGAAACGAAAACGACGATATCGTCCACAAACCAACACAAAAACTGAATACACATAATAATCTAAATTTTATTTATGTCTTATATAAAGTATACACATAAAAGTCACACTGTATTGGTTTTTAAAAAATAATTATTATTTTTGATTGATTTTGATACGTTTAAAAAAATATATAATCTACTTATAGATAAATCCTAACTTAAAGTTGTGCGCGTAAACCTTGTGCGCTTCCGGACTAAGAATTGTGCTATCAGTTGTTAATATAAAATGAGGTATTATTATGTCAACGAAATGATCTCAAAAAGTTGAATGAAAAGAAAATACCCATCCACAGAAGAGGCAACCAAACCTGTTTGAAATTCAACAGAGATGTAATAATGGAACTCAGGATTATTATAAAGTTTTGTGCGGTTTTACAGCATTAACTACACTATTGAATTTTGAAAAAATGCTGAAAAATGAAATGCCATCTGTAAAACAAACGTATAGAGTAAAAACTTAACTGGAAAAAGTTAAGAAAGCAAAGTGTAATGGAACTGAGGAATTTCAAAACCCAATCCATTCCTTATCGGAAAAAGAACTGTGCGCATTACAGCTTGATTTCCTAATATTACTCCCATACATACACACAAATGACACACACATCTAAGCTTAGATGTGTTTTTCTTATAACTTTTTTGTCCGTATTCTAATTAGTATAGTAGTAGTATTAAGAATATTGTGCGATTTCATCAGTTTATGTAGTAAATCAGAAAACTTTGATGACAACAATCAAGACCTTTTAGATACCACCGTTTGGACTCCTTCATTCACAGGAAGGGATCCAACCGGAAATGTCTTCAGTCTCCATTCCACATACCTTTGCTTTAACATTCTAACAACAAGGGGAAAGTGAGGGGAGTACAGGAAAGATCCTACACGTTATACAGATATGTAACTACATTTTTTATTTTGTTTTATATTTTTTGTTTTGTTTTCCACGACATACAATACAAGGGAAAGTTAGGAGCAATAAACACAAAAGGGAAACATAAAGGTGATTGAGGGAAGCACTGTGAGCAAGAGCCGATTATTTTTTATTAAAATATAATTTGACTTTGATTTGGTGTATATTTGACTTTTGACGGAAGACGATATCATTGTAATCATATTTGGAAGCTGTATGTGCTAAGTGGAAGCAATGGATATTGGAGGACTACCACAATAAAGTTATGAATGAGACTTGAATGTTGAAGAAGGTGAAATGCATATAGCTAAATACATGACTAAACTGAGGTACAAGACATAAAGCATTTACGGAGAAAGTGATGTTGGAGAAAGGTAGGCTGATTCCAATGGAAAAGTTGATCTGCATAAGCGAAGGGTAAATTTGGACAGATTTGAAGAAAACTATCGTCGATGTTGATGACTCCTCAGATGGAATCTATATAAAATTGGATAGAAAACAGGTGTATTATAAGCACCACATATACATATGCACGAAATGGGAAATAATGTGTACACATTCTTTCCAAATTAAAATATTTTGTAGAATACGTACCGGAATCTCCACCGCACCGTCTCAAGTTGCAGGCCACGACGAGTTAAGTCCTATTACTACAATTACTCCAAATGTTGACAGTAAGCGGAAGAAGGAAACGGATAAATATGGGAAAGGATTGCTTGAAGAAAGCCACAAGGATGAAGGATAGATTTATTTAAAGGAAAAGGTGAAGGTTGAAAGACGGATCAACTGTACAAGATGGCAACTTTAAACTACATCAATAATGACGGAATGTTATTGATAGGACGAATTATTATTAAGATAGCCCTTGCACTTGCGCCATTGTTCCGAAGAGGGTCCGACGTTTTCGACGATCTCAGTCACGCAAAGGGTGCTGTTGATGATGCAGAAGTAACTGCGATCGGTTTGCAGATTTATGACTTCCACCACCATGAAATGAGATGGAGACGGGGATAGGATTTTGGGATATTGTCTCCAGTCTTCATTTTCCCCTCGCCATCAAAAAACGTGGAAACTTTGGTGCTGGTGTTTTCCAGGCACATGGAGAGAGCCAATGGATTGAGCCATAAGTGCACTTGACACCCATTGATAACGGTGGTTACATGACCATTCAACACGACATACGGATGTTATCCTACAGTCCACCATATATCGTCAGCCACTTTCACGGATCTTTCCCAAAATTCCTACGAATGACAAACAAAGTAGTAGCAAAAATGTAGGATTTATTGTACAATGTTAACAAGGATAGGATAGATATTATGTATGTTATTATTACTTACGGTATTTTTACCTCAAAATATGAGGTTTTTGGCCAACGTTTTCATTAGATCCATTGGAGAGATAGAAAACACGTGAACCAAAGGAGACAAACACCTCTTTGTCGGAACTCTATTTGTTGTGCAAGGGGATATGGAATGTGCGTTGGAAATTAGTAGAAATAAGATTTTGCTTTTTCAAGAAACTAAATGCGTTTGCCAATCGTTAACTGAAGAGTTCTAATTGTGTGTTCTTAACTATTATTGCATATCGAGAATGGTCGAATTGAACTACTCATACACAATTTTGAGTTCTAATGAATCAACTAAATTGGCACAGTGAACCAATCAGTACGGAAATGTTTTTGTAAAATATTGAACGGGAACTAAAAGATTTTATTCAAATTCCAATTATTATGTTCTCGAGGACTAACAAATCATCTAAACGGTTAAAATGGAAAATTGTTATTATTACTGAAAAATATTGGCTTATAACAACAACACAATTAGGAAGACTTGATGACGTGTGTGATTGAAAAGTGGAATTCGCGTACTGCGGATGAATTTTGACTAGCCAAATTAACCATAAAGGTTTGTAATACTGACCAATTATGTAACAAATGTTAATCAATTGTTCAAAAAACGGAGTAGTATAACTATTGAATTTTGATAACAAGGACTCGAATTGACAATAACTCAAAATGACGACACAAATAGTAAACTTTTAAAATTTTGAAAATAAAGGACCGAATTGTTGAGTTTGAGCAACAAAAGAGTGTACGGAATATTTTAAAGTTGTAAATTTTGAAGTTTTGCATACAAGAAAAACTAGAAAGAGAAACAAAGAGGAAAAATACTGCCAATGGTGTTGGTCTTCAGGAAGGTGAGCTCAAACTGCGTTCTTGGGCCACCAAGCACACGGGAAAAACCTCGTTGGTTGCTGGAGAAAGTATAGTTTACTCAATACCTTTACAACATTACCACGATTGATGCTCCGGAAATTCCCGTGATATCTTTCTGTGTAACTCCTATACGCGGAACAATGAGTCAATTGTGAGTCAACTCCAAGTGGCGGCTCCTTGGCTATGTCAACTATGTGTAACTTTCTCTGAAATGTTACACAGTCCTTCGACGTGTGTAGAATCGGCACTGTTACTGGGCGGACCTGAGTAGTCAACAAGAGTGAGTCACGATGTTTGCCGAATTAGAATGACGTAGTTTCTTTGACCAAGTGAAAGTAGTGTAGCACACGAGGTGAACGAAACTGAATGGGATAGTAATGCATACATCATTGCAATATGGGAAAAAGTGAAAGCTGTATAAGAGAATGCTGTGTTATTTGGTGCTGTTGTTAATCTTCCCTTGGTACTCTTTTATAGAATAGATGCATGCACAGAGGAGGAAGCTGCCAGATAGGCGTTTATTGTAATACATTTCTGAAGCAGAGACAACTACTTGTTTGGTATCGCTTACGAATGCGTACTAGCATACATCATCAGGAAGATGAAAAAAGATGACGATACGTTGTGGATGGAAGTACATAATATTAATATTACATACATATCTCTGAACTGGAGTCACGATAATGTAATGTACGTTGACTGTTGGAAGCTACATATACATAATATATGGTAGTGGTATGATTTCTCGGGATACGGTAACCTATTTGTCCTTGGCCTGTTCTAGGCACAATGCCTTTTTCTATATATACAATTTTCACTACATCATAGCAAGTAGATCATGAGAATAGTCCTCTCTCTCTCTCTGGAATCTGGAAGCTTCTCCATGTTATGTTGCTGGATCAATACGAGTTGTTGTCTCACTTTCTACAATTGTTCTACAATACTACTGACTCAAATACTGCTACTGAAAAAGACGAAATAAAATCTGTGCAAATATACGAACGACTCAAAGTAAGTTTCCTCAACACAAACATGTTACATAGATATACATAATTACTGAACGTAGAAATAATGTCGTTTTATGAGTATTTATTATTTTGCTTGCATTCATCATCGCATCAGCAGTTCGTTGTCAAACCTTGAGGTTTGTGCTCAGCAAATGTATTGAGAGAAAAGTTTATTGACATAAAAGGGTACATAAAATACTTTAAACTGAGTAACTGAAGGAAATTCTAAATAAGCCATCTAAATACAGAAAATATTGGATGTATTTAAGTTACATGCTTAAAGATGTAGCAACAACAGCAGCCAGGAGGACGAGTACTAAGCCACATACAGCAATAGTCTGTACAAAGAATAGAAAATATGATCAATGCAAATAATTAAGTACATCGTAGCCCATCTTCCATAAAGGTATGAATGCATGTATATGTGCGAATATTTGTTTGTATATATTTATGTACCTTGTCCAAAAACTTATAGCCAAAGTCAGCCTCGCAAGCTGCCCCGTTGTACTTCCAGTGAAGGCAGAATAGTTTAGAGATGTCTTCTCCACTGGAAGGGTCCCCAGGGATATTACTTCTGATTGTTTTTATAACAGCACCTTCTGCTAGTCCTGCCCTTGCAATTTTCAACGCATCCTTTCTACTCCGTGGTGTCAGGTTGTGTGAATTGGCAATATTATCTAGATTGTTGATTCGGCATGGGTTCCTTCCCGCAAGGCCGATCAAATCTACAGCATCCTTGAATCCTTCATAAATCGTACTACTGTCGTTGTCCTCTTTATCACCGCCACTTTGGAGCACATTATTACTAATATCTACTGCTGGGATCACGTTCACACACCAACCCTTTTTGATATTAAATACAAAATGAGAGACGGGCGGCTTTGACTTTTCATACCTAATCTCGATGATATCACAGGTCTCAGTTGTTTCCAACAGCTTTTTCGCCGTTGTCCAAACTGGCAGAAGGTCTTGTACCATTCTTCTTTATGTCTACTATACTAATCTGATATATATGTACGTTATACACTAATTATAGTACCAAATGCATATATTAAGTTTTGTAGCAGTAATATTAAAATTATGCGGGTAGTATGGAATTCATAATTGCCAAAATGGATTGGTACTTGGTATAGAATTTCCGTGAGTAGTTGTAGTATTTATGTAAGTGCGGTGCATTGTATTTTTTACATCTTTTGAAATCAGATGAGTATGAGTATTTGTATGAGTCCCTGGTAAAAAGCTATTTGTGTGCTTTTAGTCGAGATGCGGCGTAATACTGGTTTGTGCATTGCAGGAAGATATTATATGAGAGCTCCCTGGTTCAAAACAACGAAACCTGGAAAGATGCCAGCTAATGAAATTTCATAAACGAAATTTTATCATATGAATTTTACACTTACGCTAATGTGCATATATACACGCTTAAGTTAAGTATGACATGTGCTCATAAGAAGTTTGCTATATAACTTGCAGCTATATAATAATATATGCACATATATATACATGTAGCTGATGATGATGATATGGTTGAATCGTGATATTTAATGATGATTGTTGCTGAATTCGAATATTTATTTATTACTTTTTGAAAGTGTGTAGTGTACCTTATTATTCGGCATTACCACAAAAAAAATACATACATTTTACAATATAAAATATAAATAGAAAAATAAATACAAGGCCATATTCGGCAAGAAATTGAAATAAAATTCTAGTTTCATAAAAAGTCTTTCAAGTAATCATCCTTTGCAAACATGGATGAGCTCGTCCTACAACTAAATTAGTAAACTATATAATAATTGCAAGATATTATTATATCATCATACTTTTGAATAGAGCAGTAATTATTATTATTGTGATACCAAAGCACTAACAATGGACACTCATTAAAGTAATTTATTATTATACAACAACTGCATATAATATTATTTCACTAATTGTCACATGATAGTCACGCATTTTAGCTGAACATAAATAAAGTTGAAGGCACATATAAATCAAAAGTAAACTATATTTGTGGAAAAATAAAAAAATAAGTTATATAAACTGTTGGTATAAAATGTTATGTACATTACATTCATAACAGATATTGTATATTGGATCTGGTGTAAGCTTAAAATATAAATTTCATGACACAAAAAGTCACACAACTCCTTTGTGTAAGTTTTTTATTTATTTTAATTATGACGATACACGTTTTTGTTCATAAAATGATATAAGTGTTTTGAAGATATTCTTCATAACTGGAAGTCGCGTGTGGCATTGAAAATGGCTGTGGTTATACAACAAAAACAGTCTCAAGTTGGTTCTTGGGGGGTATTTGTCGACCTTAAGATTGACCTTTACTGGAGGGAGATCGATTACCATTATTATTATTATTAGCCCCACTTGCTATTTTATTATTACCACTGCCACTTGAGCCTATCATAGTGCTGTTATGATTACTAACAAGTTGAGTGTTGGTAATGCTACTACTACTATCGCTGCTTGCCACACCACTATTCCTCTGCTTTTGTCGTTGTATTTTAGTTGTTCTTTGGATAAACTTGTTCTTGTCTTGCTTAATTCGAGTCTGCTTCCTCTTTTGTCGACCTGACTTTCCTCCAAATCCATAGCCATATGGTTTTAGATAGCCATATTCATCATCATCATCATTCATGGGAGTGATAGGATCGTCTTTCCGCCTCTTTCTCTTGCTTGCACTTGTTTCCGTTATGCTTGAGAGAAACTTTTTAATTTGAGGATTTTGAAAGAGTTCCTTCCATGTGAACAGTTGTCTTGCCTGGACCACTTCCGTGGGAGGGTTGTTAATGTACAAGTACACGAGAAGAGTCAAGAAAGCCATGGAAGTGACAAAAAGCACGGCCACCCATGTTAATATCTTGTATTCCTTGTAGAAGAGATCGAAAGAGTCCATAATTCCAACTTTCTTCGTTTGACTGTTTTCCGCAGCTGTTACAGAATTGTCGTCAATGTCCGATAGTGTGTACTGGTCAATGCTGTCGGACGCACCTCCAGTTACATCTGAACCACTAATATCTTGAGTGCCAACTGACTCGTCGTCATTATTGCCATTATTACCATTACCAATTACATCATGTTGATAGTCGGTATTTGGATCATCATAAGGTTTAGTAATGGGCTCTTTTGATGATACTGCTCCTACATTGTTGTACTTGTGCGTGTGTCCCACATAATGGGTTCCGCGATGGGGAATCATTAAAAAACCAGGTCGATTTCCATATCCGTTACCAAAACGAGGTGGGGATGGTAATGGGAATGGGCCATTGTGCATTACACGGGAAGGTGGGGGTTTGAAATGCGGCGGCCCGTAAGGATGGCGATGACCAATCATTTCACTTGCTTGATTTTCTCCTACTCCCGCATAATTATGGTAACTAGAATCATAATAACTGTGAAGATTGGGGCGAAGTTTATTCATTCTAGAAGGAGGGCCACTAGACGGTGGCAGGGACGGAGAAGGGGAACCATACATGGCAGCATTGTTTGGGGGAGAATGATTCACATTGATTGATTGATATGATTGTGGACCTGGAAGAGGTGGGCCTGAAGGAGAGTTGTTGGGTTGATAGACAAAAGTTGTGGGGTACTTTGAGACAAAATCATTTTTTTCATTTGGATGAGAGTTCCCAAATACGTTAGCTTGGGACGAGACGGCAACACTATTTCCTGGAGAAAATTCCGGGGAATTGTTTTGTGTGATGGATACTACTTGTTGCGACGCAGATGCTGCTGGTGGTAGATCATTGTTACTGTTTGAATGTTGTTGTTGTTGATGCTGCTGCTGGTATTGATATTGAGACGGAGCAAGGACACCGCCAGCGTTGTTTTTCATCTCAAAAGGACTCGGCAATACTTGTGCATGACTAATGCTCTCTTGGGCTTGTAGATCGACACCAATACCACCGTGTTGATCATGATACGCGTCCATGGGATCTCGCTCACTGCGTTGTTTTTCTCGCGGTATCATGTTACTACTACTACTGCTACTCATATTGTTGGTCCCTGAGCCTTCATATTTGTCAAATGAGGTGTATCCTTGACCCTTACTATTAATATTTGCTCTTCCCGAAGGTGGATTAGTGACATACGCCGAGGACGATGATGATGATGATGATGACGACGTATTAGTGGAAGGCACGTTTTTAGTAATCACATTGTTGTTGTTGTTGCTAATGCTTTTTATTTCGTGTTGATAGCCTAATCCAACCAAAGGCTCTGCTTTTGCTGCAGGTGTTGGAGCTGACTCATAATCAGGAACCATTGGAGTCCGTAAAACGTCTAGAATGTGCAGACCTCCAGGACTTTCAAGTGCGCCACTAGACGGATCATCATTTTCCTCCTCGACATCTTCAGCAGAGTCCATAATTATCGGGTTTGGTAAAGAAAAAGGGATAGGCCCTTCATCTGAGGTTGGATCTAGTTCAATTTCCTCATCTTCTGACTCAAGAATTTCAATACTTTTTAGACGATGGCGATTGCTACTTCCCTTACTCCCTTTTTTACTTCCCTTGCTGCCATGTCCCTTGTTCTTTTTCTTGCCTTTACTACTGCTACCTTTTTTGGATTTCTTGGATTTTTTGGCACCTTCCCGCATTGAATGATTTATGGTTTCATAACTTGGTGAATACTTGTTACTACCACCAGTAATATCGCTACCACCAGAGATATGCTCTGGTTGATGGTTATGGTGTTGTTCTTTACTCATAATCACCTCTCTCGAAGCAGTGGCGAGACTTGTGAGGAAATTAAAGAATGGCTCCAGACTTAATTTTGGCTGATGATAAGACTTCTCCGTTGTGTGTGGCATGAAAGCATACTCATCATCATTCCCAAATTCTTCCACACTCATACTGCCGCTGGATGGTTCCTGCTCCTTTGAACCTTTTGTTTTTGAGTATTTACCAAAGCCAGAAGACGATGGCTTTGATGACTTTTTACTCTTCTTTGTATGCTTGGTGGGCGCCGATTTTGTTCGCTTGTAATAGCTTGGCGTTGCCACTGCATCATTACTCGTGATTTTTGTATAGAATGGCCGATCTATTGAGGTTACTGGGGATGTTGAGAAATCCTTGCGGTTAGCATTGTTTGCAGTCCGTCTTGAGCTCGACTGATGATGATTACGAGTATTTGCATTGTTATTGCTGTTATTACTACTACTACTACTACTACCGCTACCGCCACCACTCATATGCTTACTTTTAAAGCTACTAATAATACCACTACTTCCACCGTTGCTGCTTCTATTGCTAGCAAATGTATTGAAATTTTGATAGTTTATGACTGAAGAAGAAGAAGAAGGGATTGCATCCGAGGGGAGAAATGAAGTGATCATAGTGGAAGATCGGGACGTGGTTGATGTAGGAATTGTGTTACTAACTGTCTTTGTATAAGAATGCGACACACGAATAGGAGTGGGTTCTGGGTCTGGGTGACCATTTACTACAGTTACTTGAATTATACATAAAATTAGAGACAGAAGGATAGCTGCAAATACGTGCCATTGTTTACGTATTCTATTGTTGTTGGTCATTCTATGGTCAGCAATAGTCCCAATAGGACTCTTCCATCTATTTCGGTTATTAACTTGCTCATCATCAGCATCATCCTCACAGCTATCGTCCAACATTCCCCCAAACAGTCTGTTTGAAGCTTTTGATGTAGAATTTGCAAGAGCCTCATCAAGCTCGCCCCTTGGTTGTAATATTTTCTTTGAGAATGTCATTGCCACTCGTGCTTTCCTCCGATAGGACAATGATGCATCCATCTGCAGATGTTTTCGCTGTATCAGTCTCTTTGTATTGCTTTCCATGTTTTTGGCAAATGAATTTGGTTTTGTTATTGCAGTCATCATTGTCACCGGCGTATATTATTTGATTTGTGTACTACGTTTTTACTAATATAATTGTGGGCACTGAACTGTTGTTTATCGTATCCTCTGGCTAGCGTCATAGCTTTTCATACCATATATGTACAAGAGCCAACTTGCTGGCGCGTATGTAGTTATATGTTATTTGACAATAACGTGTAGAATGGGCCTTCCTGGTTACACTTTCTTATCCTTCTTATGCATCAGAGATGAAAAAATGGTCATCAATTATTAGGAATCCTTATAATCACAGCTTCGTCCCACCTACCAAGCAAATAAAAAAACACAAGTTTAAATTCATGTTCGACGTAGTGTAAAACTTGTTTACAATAAAGTCAAAAGTTTCACCGACAACATGTAGACAGTTTTTATGCGTCATGGTTTGTTTGTATAAAGTTAAAGAAAATGTTGCGCGCTTATTTACACGCTAAAACTTTTGTTGTCAAAAATACTGGTCTGGAAAGCAGTAAGTAATTATAATTTATCACAAAATACGAATGAATCCTCAAACATTTATTATGTCTTTTTTTGACATTTTCTCACTGTAAAACTACCTAAAATTTCATTTAATTGGGAGTTGAAAGTTAATACATGCATGGATGCCTTCATACTTTACTCATGGACCGAAAACCTAGAGATGCAAAAAATACATACATACTTCATCCGATATCAACGACATATTCAGATCTAGTCATTGTATTCCTTATTATATCGTAACCCATCATTACCAAATATCTACACACACATAGACTACAAACACAATCTCATCAAATATGAACCTAAATTAGATCCAAAGATATAAACAAGTTCGGATTGTCGGTAAATTCTATAAAACGTAATTGTCACCCAAAAAGTAAGCGAGAAAGTAACATGTAGGTAATTAAATTATTCTATTACCGCGTAGTTTATTTCTACCAATACAAATACAACGTTATCTTATTTCTTTCTACTACCTACCTACTTTCCTTTATTTTTTGTCTCAAAGAAAATGGCAAAAATCGTGTTAGCCCGTGTGATGGGAAAAATCACAAGGATAAAAAAACAAAATGATGCTACTTTATACCTTATTGACGTCAAGTGTGTGACGCCGTCCTGAATCAGAGATTCTCTTATTTTAGCTATTTTTGGAATTAAAGGGAATTTTCCATCTCATATTTCTCAAAAAGCAAACAACTAACAACGCTGGAATCACGGCGGAATAATAAGGGTAGGCAGTTAAGCAGATTCTCTATGTGATATGATATGATCACTAAGCACAAAACTCGAGTGGGGATTGGAATGGGGTGGTGGTGGTGGGGAGGGCGACATACTTTCAATGTGTCCTGATATGTATGGTACATAATAGCATACATTCATTCATCTAAGCAAACAAACACTGAACAGGTACGTAATTTTAGATCTCGATATGGAGTAGATTGAAACGTTAGTACTTGAAAATATTATGAAAGCTCTTTTCTCTTTATCCTATTACGCAATTTGTTGTTTTCACATTTCTGAAATCTTTTGTTATTGAGGGGATTTGGCACACATACATAGGAAGAATCAAATTTTTGTTTTTCGAGACGATGCGAAAGAAATATTATATATAGTATTTTAATATGTAACCGTGTTAATGTATGATAAAAAAGTTTTATTTTTCAGGGGATAATATGATGGCATTTCCTTTACAGAACTGTGGCTGTGTCGAGTCAAAAGGAAGCTATCACCATCGCCATAAGATGTGTGGTGTGTGGTATTGTTCGGGATGCAAGCAACAGACGTTTTTCAATATATCTTTTGTTCTGATCTGATATTGTGAGCATGAAAGCCCATAATAGAAATATTAAAATTAAAAATTGTTCATTGAAATCAGAACACAGGACATCTCTCTGTATCTACCTGCGCGTAAAATACCATGTAGCTCACTCATTTCCGAGACATTCAACTTGCTGCTGACAGAAATCAAGATGAGGTGTTGTGTATTTGGCATAAATACCTAATTACTTATTATTATTATTATGCATTGTATTTATTTAAGTACAAATGGATATGCAATAATATATGTATACAACATACTCAGACTCTCAGAACATATGTATATGCGTTTTTATAATGAAACCATGAAACGAAATAGATTAGCTCATGGATGAATGGCGACGGCGATAGATGCGTCAAAAAGAACGTGACCCAGTCTCCCACATTCACAGTCGGTCTCCCAGGCAGTTAGCATATTGGATTTGGTGTTGTGTGTGCTTTGCCACATAGCTTATTCGCGTACACTGTTAAGTGTGTCTTGATCGTCTCGTTAAAAATTAACGCTGAGTTATGACGCTGTGAGTTTTCATGAGTAATAATATAATATGTGATGCAGACTACTTGACAGCAAACCACTACCAACCAACACTTTATATTTAATAATGAAAGGGAACATCAATCTCTCAAGGAAACAATATATACCTATATGCTGTATTTATTTATAAACTCGGGTAAGAAATAGAAATAATGAACTCATTTTTCTTCCTCATTAAATCTTTTATCAAGACGGGAAAGCAGAGTTTTTTTTATTCCCCAGGATGTATAATGATGATATAGATTTATTTATAAGATACAAAACGGTGCGTTTATATTAAAATACTCTTGATGGCTGACAATCAATTTGTTTTATTCTTTGTGATGTAATTATTCTACATTATGTGTCGCACTAATTATATTTACGAGAAAATTTTATGTAGTAAGTAATCTCATTTGAATTTTGATTTACAGACATCTGGGCATAACTGAATGTTAGCTTAAAGCTTAAAATAAATACAGGTAGTAGTTTATGGTTTGCTATAAAAAAAGTTATCAAATTTTACAGACATCTGGGCATAACTAAATGTTAGCTTAAAGCTTAAAATAAATACAGGTAGTAGTTTATGGTTTGCTATAAAAAAAAGTTATCAAAACTTTTCAAGCGTGCATGCATGCATACTAAATAGTGCATCCCTGTCTCATTTGAAAAATTTGTACAATTCCCGTGTGTTCAATTCAATTATTGTTATGTATTCAAGATTTATTTTACGGATTCTACGGACCAATATTTGAATATAAAGCTTTCTTGTTTATTGCTAGCCATTTCTCAAATTTTTATTATTATTGTTATTATATTACATGTCGTCAATTTGTAAACGAATAACATTTCCAGTCATTTCACGGAAGAGAAACCTGAGAAATAGCTAGTAATTTTACCTGACTCAAAAAATTGAACACGTGTGTGTACCTTCTATAAATAATGATGTTTTGCTAGATGAGAAAAGGCAGTTTTTGTGAGCGGTCACACAAATAAATGTAATGCCATCGTTGCTACTGTGCTTTTTTTATTTGCTCACAAAAACACTCTTTGTCTACACTATTTTTCCTAAAATATACCTAGGTACATACAACAACAAGTTACCTTTGCTCGCTTATCATTAAATTCCCCAATAAAACTGTTTTGGGGTGAGTAAGATATTATCAAAATAAGATTTCCTGGCTACTATCTTGGTTAGTAGGTTACCACTATGAAGAAAGGCGTTCATATTATGTATAAGATATACACACATATTCAAATGCACAGTACATGCATCAAGTCATACACATCCACTCCCAATCCCCATGCATAACAACAACCAAATGAAAATAGCATAAAATATAACATCTTTTTAACCACTGGCGTGTACCAGGTAGATAGAATACGCGTTCAACCTGTAGCCGCAAAAAAAAGGAAGTTAGCTCTTCATTTTTCCCGTCTTTTCCTCCTCCACCTCTCTGTTAGTTTTTTTTCGAGAAAGGAGTAGGTAATAAGCATGATATATGAGTACATAAATCTCATCTCTCTCTCTCTCTCTCTAAGCTCACCTGCTGTACTTTACAAAGTAATTCAATATATCTTCTTTTCTTTCTATCTCAATTGAAAATCATTGGTATCTACGTCAAGATTCGCACTTCACAAATAATGCTCCTTCCCGTCGTCGCCCTCCTCTTCTAACTTGGCTTCCTTGCCCACTGGTAATAAAGTGTAGGTGTGAGAGTGTGTAATTGTAAATCACGTGTTCATTTGCAACTGCGTCATTACTACAGTAGTTATTGATCATCATTACATTTCATTTCACACATGACTAATCCCCCATATCAAAAAGGAGCAAAAGAGGCGATAGTATATGACCGAAATGATGACGCCACTCCCTTCAATAGGG
This sequence comes from Zhuqinia jingwanae, assembly GCA_027744095.1. Lineage (NCBI taxonomy): Eukaryota > Metazoa > Arthropoda > Collembola > Entomobryomorpha > Paronellidae > Zhuqinia > Zhuqinia jingwanae. The sequence continues at coordinate 19,966 of JAHZNC010003505.1, read as the reverse complement.
AAAGCTCCACGTGTATCATAGTGTCTGCGTTAACCTACGGCCAATTTACTCTTACTTTAGCCACGCTTTTCTATCCGTTGGCTATCAATATGCGGTTGTAAATAGCTGGCAAGAATAACTTTTTGTCCCATTTATTTAACTTGACAATGTCTTTTCGTCGGCCCTTCGAGCTATAAGACGAAAATAGGAAACGCACGTATGCAAATACATACTTACGTGTGCATAATTGCTTATTAAATTCTTATTACTATTACGCTTTATACTCAAAGAACATGAATGAATTAAACAATCTGTCGCACAAAAAATCCCGATTGTTAAGATAGAATTGTTCAAGTTTATGGCTTTTGGCCGCAACGACGTGTCCCGAAAATAAATAATCAAATAAATGATTAGTTTCGTAGCATTGTAATATTTTTTTTCTGCACATGAATAATTCAACAGGAGCATTCTATCGGTATTATTTATCAAATATTACTGTAATATGTAATATGCATACCATCTTCGTTTATACTAGGAAGTCGCGCAATGAGTTATGCTTTACAACAACCCAATATTTTTTACAATCACCATTATACTTTTGCTTATCATCTATAAAAAAATTGGGATTTAAATTTACATTCTACATTCTCAAAGTCACACTATACCAGCATGTAAAAATGAACCATTTAATATTCACTTAAATATATTACCTACAATATTGTGAACCACTTTTGAAAATCAGATTTTCATTTCATCTTAAAAGGAATGTAATGAAAACGCACTTCCTTCAACAACGTGACACCAGCCAAGTGAGTCTTGTTCAATTAAATTATTATGAACGTCATCTTCTCTAAATCGCATTACAGTCAACCCTACATGATTCACTCAGAACACAGGAAGCAAACTCGTATAATTTACCCTAGCCATGCATAGCCTATTCACACGGTGGTCAACAAAGAAAAGTGTTACAAATCATTGTTTCAAAGCTGTGTAAGCTTTGAAAAAAATACTATCACAATCATACGTACATATATAGGCAGTAGGTTTTATGCTATGTACTACGCCGCATACATGTGCACATATAATAAACCACGGAAGGTGGATGTAGATGTAGACGGTAAATGGAGTGATACGTTGACTGTAACATGATTTCTGAAATGTGATGCTGCACAGTTCCCACATTCTTAAAAACTGAAACTTGCCATGATAATGATTTATAATTTATGTGTGGCACTAGTGGCACTTTAACCTTTTCGACTGTTTTCTTCTACAGAGTCGCATATTCGTATATTATTATAATAATAAGTCTTTTACGGTTTTAATTTAAAAAATAAAATAAACAATAATTTTTTTCCGAGTAATTTCAAATTTCACATTTACCTAAATACCTATCAGCAGACATGATAAATCAAAGCATTGTAATGCATGTAACTTGTAACCAGAACATTGAACATCTTTTTATTTTTTTATTTTATTTTATTTTAAATATACAGCACTTTCAAACTGTTTAATGTAAAGATAAACATCGAAAGTCAAAATTGGTTAAATTTCTCCATTAAAAGGGTATACTTGCTTGCGTATGTAAAACAATGAGTGTAACTGTATAGTATTACACCGCTNAAAGTCAAAATTGGTTAAATTTCTCCATTAAAAGGGTATACTTGCTTGCGTATGTAAAACAATGAGTGTAACTGTATAGTATTACACCGCTCTGTGATTGTTACAAATTATTATTATTGTTTTTGCATCATTAATGCATTTTTATTTTTTTGCAATTACGTTACCGGCATCTCACATAATATGTACATCATTTTTGAATTAAGCAGAAATTATTCAAAATGCAACGCATCAACCATTCATGTATCATCATTAACAGTTAAAAAAAACTGTCGAAAGGCCATTATACTTTTTTTTCTGCGGTGAAGAAAAAAAACTTGAATTTTCATAACAATAATATACCTACTCCATATTATAATAAGGAAGGAAGTTGAAAAGACAGGCAGCATCATATAATAATAATAATAATAATAGTAATAATAAAATTTTAATTCAAACGAAAATGAAAACGCAAAGTGGATGTCATTTTCTCTGTATTCAACACACACACTGCATTGGTTAGTAGTTAGTAGGTAGAGAAGAAGCACAGCAGCATCACAAAAATTATAGATCGTTTTGTGATGTACAACGCACATAACATAACACACAACCTGCCAGAAGAAGTAGAAAGTTGCAAAACGTCTGCAGGCAAAAGGCAGAGTACTCTAGCCAAGCCACACAGCCACAAAATGTCAGAGGACTACACACATGAATTCGTAATAATCCAAAAAAAAAACATTTTCGCTTGTAATAGGTATTCACCTAAAGGAAAAAGGCAATTTCTAGCCAACAACATCTCTCTCTCAAAACTTTTCTTTGATTTGTGCGATATATCATATTGCAGAGGGGTGACTAACAAGATAAAAAAGAGTAAAGTCCGAGCTTAAGTAAACTCTTAACCTTATCGCTATATAGAAAGATGATTATGATTAATATACATATTAGATAGATATTGCTATTAAAGAATATACCTATATACGTACAATATGTGGTTGTTTTATACTTATGCAGCGTAAAACATGAATGCGTGAGATAGATTTGGATGTATACACGCAAGTTGATTTGAAGAGATTTCTACTTTGTATTTCAATTTATAGTTTTTACTGGCGTTTTCTAAAAAAAATATTAATGATCTTCTTAACTTAAACATGCGCCACGCGTTGAGAACGTTTACAAAAAAAATATCAAAAAACTAAATTTCTTGTAAATGTGATCATGAGAAAGGAGGTTTGGCAGTGTACAAGGTCGTTATGTTTTGCTTGTCTAGAGGTCATTATGCATAGGGTCCTATTTTTTCAATTTGGTATGAACTTGCACTCACCACATAAAGAAAATGAAAACAACGTGCCAGACTTTATGGATAGGGTTGGCTTTTGATTCCAACAAAAAATAAGTGCTTTTCTAACATCCATAAAACATGTCGTAGGTATTTCACCTATTTGAAATGAAAGATGACTTTGCTTCCGGAAGCACTGCGGATAATTGGCTGTCTGAGATTTTGCAGCAGAGTTTGCTTTCGTTGCTTAAACTTACTGTCTATTTTCTGCACTGATAAACATGTTACGATTTAAACTATGTATATACCTAACGGGTTGTCGCTTAAATGTCACTTGTGTTAAGATGCTGATAAAAGCAGAAAACATTTCTTGACAACTATCTTGCTTGAGGCAGTTGGTTTTATGTGTACTCAAGTTATTATGTCTAATTTGTTATTATCGCTGTCATCTATAGCCTGCAAACCGTCACATTGTCACATCCTCCTTAGTTCTCACAATCAGTTGAAATTAAGATAAAAAATAAACCCTACTTGCTGCTGCTAATAATAATAATAGATTCACCCAAAATATATTATTTTGGTTGTTCATCCATACCGCAGCCTGGATTCGCCTTCTTAAATGGCTACTTGCTTGCACCATTGTTTTCGTTATAAATAGTAAATTATCGTAATCGAGTTGTTAATCGCTTGGTTATTATGAAAACGAGATTGTATACAATATGCATGTACATTTGAAATTTAACAGCAGTTTATTATGCCTGCTGTTGTTACCTCAAAAACGTTTCTTCAAAAGCTTTCCTTCAATTTACAATGCACCATTAAAAGCATTAAAAGTAGAATTTGTAATAACAACGAATTCAATCATAAATCAGCCCTTCAATCTCGCTAAAATAAGTTTCATTCTAACATTAAATACATCGAGTGTTCTCCGTATTGCGGCTAGACTCATCTTGATAACCTTAAAACGAAATCGAGCGATAAGTACTAAAATAAAATTGTTATTGTTGTTTGGGAAAAGTAAGAAGATTTGCGATTACGCAGTCTACAACAAGTGCATAATATAGTGAAGAGTTAAAGGGATGATATTTGGGATTATACTAATTCCGTAGTAGTGCATGCAATGCATCATGCACATGCACCCAATGCTAATATTCAAAAAAGAAGATGGAGTCCAAAATTAGGCGAAACGTTGTATTCATGAAACACAAAACCGTTTGCCAAAAACTTTAAAAAAAATAAGGTTGATTTCTTGAATTAAACAATTGATTTGTTGTAAGATTGATTAAGGCTTGCATTTTAAAATTTAAAATATTAGTAATTAATCTGTAAAAATCCTTGCAACTGATTTTAAAATTTTGCAAAATCAATGGCTACAATTCTCACCTTTTTCTTGGCGTATAATCCAATCCGTCACTTAAAACAAATGTCCAAACTTTATCATTTACTTTTAACAGCAAGTATCACATTAAACTCATTATTGACTGTGTACCTTGTACACAGTTTAATAGTAACAAGTTGTTATTCCGAAAAACCAGAAACACAGATTGATCGCAATAATCCCCGGCCATTTTTGAAACATGCATAAAATCATGTAAGTATACTTGATTTTAACCGGTACATAAAAGCACCCTCACATTTTTATATATATATCATTTATTTCTCACTCTCAAATTAAATATGGATTTTACTGAACAAATTATTACCACTTTCTTTTAAAAATAAAAATAAAATAAACACCGAATCCAGTTCACTAGTTTAAAGCACGCTGACACCAACAAATCTTTGCTCGAATTTCACATACACCAAGATAAACTGTACTGATAATAGACTGGACTTCCGGTAACTTATTCACCGTTTACACTGCGTCATCACCACTTTGCGACATACCTAATAACTGTGTAGGCATGTATAAATGTCGGTGTCCACAAACCACATCAAGCAGGTGTCCCAAGAAGTATTTTTTAATGAACACGATGAGAACCATATTTAAACTGCTAAATGCTGAAGAGGAATCACATTTCAGCACTATCAAAATCTTCACAACAACGTATGAAAAGCATATTTGAAAACTGCATCCTACAGAACAGCAAGATTGAACTTTCAATGCAACATGAAGCAAAAATTACTTTTCACATATTCAGAAAAATATTATGATTTTGTTCATGAATCCTTTGAGAAGGGCATGCATGCTCTTACTTATGTACTTACGCTGCACATATTCGTTGCATATTGATATTGTTGTGAATTCTATTAAAGTATAAATGCAAAGATTAATGCAAGCCTACAAACTTCACTCAAAATCATGTATACATGAATAAAATGTACAGGTATATATACTATATACAACATAATAAATGCATCTTATACGTGTATACACATTTTGCACGTAAGATTTTTTTGTATGAAAAGAAAGCACACTATGCAATTTTATTTTGAAAGAAGATCAACAGTGTAATGCGAGAATTGCAAGCAAAGTAAAGTAGCAGCACGTGTGAAATAGGTTGTATCCATTGAGGGTAATGTGCAAAGAGAGGAGATAAACCAAACATACATGTATGCCCATTATATGAAAGCCTTCTATATTCGCATTGATCATCATCACATCATATCGTATCGTATTTTTGCTATTGCATTTCTAATGCTGCTACAATGACAAGCAAGCATGTATGATGATGATATGATGCATGTTGGATATTATAATTCTTGCTTGTTCGCTTACTACAGCTTTAGCTGACAGAATGAGTGAAAATGAACAATAAGCATATTATACTATCAACATCAACTATACTACATTTTTGTTTCTTGTTTGTGAAGAAATAACCAGAAAATGTTTTGGTAAGCAAGCATATTATTATTATTATGACTTTCTTGCTATATACATGACGAGAGACGACGAATTTGTTTTAGTTCATTCATACTTTTTGTTTGTGTGTACACCTGTAAAAGGATCACATTAAAAATTATTATTTTCATTACATGTGTACATACAGATTAAAGAATTGCGGCTGCTGTTACTGTTATATTAAACGTATGTGTGTAATTTGCAGGGTACATATATATATAGTTTATGGCGTACACTACACAGCACGGCAAATACTAAACATCGATTTTTAGCCGTTGGGCACTTTTTTAGTGTATGATGATATGATGATGATGATGATACTAAAACCATGATTTACTTCTTATATGATAGATAATATGCTAAAAGTAAAGGAAATCCTTGCGCTTTCGAATAGTAAATAGCGTCTGGCATTTTTTTTTGTATACGAGACTTGATTGTGACTTTGTGACTCGAATGATTTTTCTATATGTTCAATGTGTCCTCTTCCTTTCCCTATAACTTTAGAGCAACACTCGATAATATAATACTACTAACAAAAATGTATGCTCGCGGAATTTATTATATATTTTTTCTACATGAAAAATCGTACAATAATTAGGAGACAAACTTGTATTTGAAATAGGAGGGAAATAGGTTTACTCTACACGCCACGCATCATCATGGGTTTACAAATTATGTAGCTACTCGAGGATCATCATCATCATCATTTCATGCGACTTTAGTGCGACTGATTTTATCAATTATTTAAGACAGGTTCTAGGCTAGCGAGTTAGAATGAATTATTCGTGAAATGACTGTTTATGACACGCATATCAATTTTTTTAAACGTTTGAAGGGATAAAGCTGTGTGTAGCACTCCCTGAATTTCCTCCTACTCATTGCAGGAAGGCAGGGCAGAAATGTATGTAGTGTATGTGTATTGAATAGATTGTAAGATAAACTATCAGTACAATGGAGCGTAAAAAACAACAATAATTATTACTGACCTCAAGTGCAAAAAAAAGAAGGGGTTAAAGGGCTTCATATTATGCCTAAGGTCACGGCTGAATGAACTTTCAATTTTTGGGTTAAGTATTTTAATGTCAGTAGGATTATCTCGTTATATCAGCTAATGATCTAATTTTCAAGTTAAATCATTGATGTAGATTATGAATTAAAATAAAAACATACTAATACGTTTTGCACATGCACAACAACTTGTTATTGTTTATCTGCTGGCATTAAAAAACATTGTTTTTTAATGTTTTTCGATACATTGCACAAAGAAAAAGAAGAAGCAATGATAAAAGCATACATTATGTATATATATATCTATGTTCATGAATGAAAGTATAAGATTGTGTTATAGTGTTTGGTGTAAATACACTACTTGGTTCATCGTGTATCACATATCCCCCGCAACGAAACCCGTTCACAAAGTATAATAAATTATGCCGGTGTGTTTCTGCACTAAAATCATTGAATTGGTTTGAAATGAGGTGCCTCCTTCTTTTGCTATGCATCATCAATAATCATCATCATAATAAACATTTTTGAATATTTTACCAAATTGGGATTAAGTAATAACTTTCTTCACTTTTAATTTACAACAAACAGATTTCACGCATGAAAAGTCAACCTAAGGACAAAATTCCTTGCAATTAAAAGAAGGAGTTTTTTGTTTGTTATTATTATTCTTGTTAAGGTATTCTGAAAAATCTCTTTCGAGTTCGTCTAAACGAAACGATATATTGTATTTTGTATTTAACAGAAAACTTTTGGTTACGTGACCATGCAGTACAAAAGATAAAAAATCATTGAAAACTTATACCTATTTGAAATTAAACAGGCCACAACAAAGACTCAAGTTTCATAGAGAATGAATCTGCAAGTAAAAGATGAAAAAAAATAAAAAAAATAAATGAGTAATGGGATGAGGGGAAGATGTATGGGATACCTTAATATTATTTTCGTGCAATTATAATACGCACAAACACACACACACACAACCCGATCTTAAATCATAACAACAGATCTCTGCATAATATTACTGTGTGCTACCAAACATTTTATTATTATTTTGTTTGTTTGTAGTACGTAGAATAGCAATGTGTTTTGCCATCTAATACTCTGTGTTAATCAGCATAATTTAGTTTATCTCGGTCAAGCTGAACAACGAACGTAAGCAGTTTGCCAGTCGGCAGTCTGTTGGGAGTTAAGGACCCAACTGTTTGGTTGGGAGTATAAAAAAGCAAAGCGTTTATATTATAGTATTAGGTATATGTACATCTCGGGCATGAAATAAAGTGGCTGTCTGTTGTGTACGCATCGTAATTATTACTATCTGAGTAATATAATATGTTGCTCATCTTCCTACTGTGCGTTTTTATGGTTGGAGTTTATTATTTTTTCGCAAGTCATAACTTCATATGTATGTACACCAGAGAACTGTGTTCAACAAATGAACAATTTTTGTAACTTAGTGGTTAGTATACTCATCAGGCATGAGACTATTGTTTTTCTATATAACGAACGACTATACTCATCCAAGTGGATTTTCAACATGCTTTTATACCGTGAGAAAGCTTGTAAGAAAAAGGTCCGACCAATTCGGGTTTTTCGTCATCCGTACTGTTAAATTGCTGTCATTCTATTGAGAGGACTTTTACATGGGTACACATATGTAACCATATATTATCATCATCACTTGTCGGCGTGTTTAGGTGCGAAAGTGCTAAATACAAAATAGGTAACAAGCAAGCATCACGGTTAGTGGTTGTGGTAGGTGATATTACCACAAATGAATATACTTTTTATGGGAGGTTGGTGGTCGTACAAATCAACTATCATCATATATATCATAAAAATCACAATAGAAATGTATTGTATGTGGGTAACTCGGTATGTAGATATTTACCTACATACACAAGATTACAGAAGATTTATATACCTACTCAGGCATGGGCCATTGGACAAGTTAAATAATTGTGTCATTAGTCATGGTCATTATTGTGGTATTGTGAGCAACATTTAGCACATGATGAAAAGAGGAAAAAAAACATGTTTGCACAGGCTAAACATTGAACATGGTATTTGTTAAGCTCCAGAGGGGGGCATGGGGTCAGTCTGAAAGAAAGAGAAGCACACATTCAGTTTTCAACCACGTCAAAGATTTCAATTGCTGTCTGACATTCTTGATTTGATAAATGATGGTTGTCTGCAGTATTCATGACACAAAGTGAAAACAACCAATTGAATACTTCACCTCCACAAATAAATTTGCACCTTCTCGCATACGAACAAGTCTTATAGATTTGTAAGAGGACAATAAATTGCAAGCATCTGCATGCCCACTGCAATTTCGAGGTGGGATGGTAGGTTACCCCAATAACAAAGAGATTGTCCACCAAAAGGTTTGCTTAAATAAATCAGCAGAAATTTAACTTTATACATATTCAAACCCAGTGCAAAAATACATAAATTCATAAATCCAAAATTTGCAAGGTTTAAACTAACATTGAGAGGGAAAATGAAACTCTCTCTCTCTCTCTTGTATGTTGGTAGTGTCAAAAACTAGCTAAAAAGAAATTACTTGACTGATCTCATACATAAATTTTGTTTACATTTACATAAACTAACTATTGATTTTAAAAAAAAAGTACACGCTGTAGAGGATTAAACCACGACAAAATCATCATACTTGAATTTGTACGGCACAACATTTCAATTGACATTTACTTGAGATGATGACGTTGTTGGGAGCTTCAGCGTAATTTACCTAACTAACCACAATCACATCATGAACCGGTAGATCTTGTTTAAAACAAGAGGGAAAGTATTTACTCTTGTGGCTGTAGACAAAAATTATTCATGCAAATTCAAATGAACATTTGGAAAATGAACGAAACCACTCGCACTTGTTCAGTTTATATATTCGCTCCGCATAGAATAATCTTATTTGTATGAAGTATGAGACAAGGTGCTGGTAGAGGGATCATAAGCTCAGCCGTATATCTCGTCAAGATTTCCTTTTTTCATAGGAAAAACAAAAAATATATGCGGAAATTATTGTTTTTTGTTTGCGAAAGACCTGCTCACACTCCTACACGGTTGAAGCTAACATCAATTTCGTGCAAATCATTAAAACAGAAATCATAGTAATGAATTCACTTTGAATCAAGTTAATTAAGCTCAACTAAAAAGAATAAACTTCAAATCAACGCCTTAAAAAGAAATGCGCCCATCTTTTTATGGATGAGGATACAATAAACCTTGTGAAGTGTTCATCAGCACCTAGTTTAATACCAAAAGTAAATCCTCAATATCTTATGCTTACTTTCTCCGTTTTTCTTACTTAAAAGCAAAGAAAGCAAAATCATCAAAAATGATTTATCGCAATTTAAAACTGTAACTTATTAAAGCACTAATCAAATTCGTTTTGTTAAGGTGTTCTTTTACTACATTTATTTATTTATTTTTATTTTTGCAAAAAAAACTGTTCATCTTATTTATGTATTGTGTTAATGTTTTTTAATTACACATGTTTAAATAAAATACACACATGAAGGTTGTAGTTGTATCTTTCCACTTACATTCAAAGTCAATCGATTTGGTGGCACATTCAGTAATATAATTTTGACTGTGTTTATGGTGCAAAAACATGTATTATGGATAATTATATTCGTTTACAAAAAACGTGATTATCTGTTTAACTTGACTACAAACCAAGTCTAAACAGAGAAAATCAAAGTTTATAGTGAGTAAAGAGAAGTATTCTTAGAAAATGTTTAAATTCTTTTGCTCAATGTGCATTTAAGTCGGCAATGATGGTGGCCGTACTGGTTTAACCACTTTCGTTTAGTTTAGCACATTTTCGGTCATTAATGTTTACGATCATTGTTGCATTGTCTTCATTGCTAGTGTACTACTAGACCATTGTTAGATTGTATGTACTATAGACATACACACCTACCATATTTGTGTGGTATGTAATCGATTGTGTTGTTAGCGTTTGTTGACGTGCTTTTTTAAACACTAAAATCACTCTTGATTTTTTGCCAATTCAAGTTCACCCACACGTACAACTACACCCCGTCTCATTTCCTCACCTAATCATTTTTTAGCAATGTAAGCTGCTGGTGAAAAATTACTTTGATGATTCACAGATTTCAGTATTCCGTAGTTTGATATTAACGGGCAGACAACCATCTTTTTTTTTAAACTCACCACTTCATTTATATTTACATCCATAGCCATAATAATAGCCAACCTCATAATGTGAGTTTAATGTCCAACAAAACATGCATGTATAAACTTTGTTGCATTTCAACTAACATGTTACTTCCCCTCCCATCAAAACTATCCTTTTGTAATCCTTCAACTGAAGCTGATATGATGATTAAGATGACTCTGAAGGTTTCAGTTAACCACACAAAGTCACGCCAAAAGGAAAGTTTGCAGAGTTGGGTTTAGTTTAGTTTCATTTACCTCTGTCTGTGATGCGATGCGTGTTTGTGTAAATATTCTACATATATATGATACTTTTGCATCAATGCAAGAAACAGGTCAGTAGTCACTGTCCACTTTGCTGTGTGTGGAATACAGATTATGCGTTCTGCATTGGTCATCATCAGCATACATTGCACAGAAGTTATATATATATATTTCTTTTTAACCGTTTTATTTCATCGTTCAATTTTACATACCATAGTACTATTATTATTATTATTTTGATGCTCTTGTAAAAAAGTGCAGAATGCACACGCAAAGTCATTACAGGTTTTTTTAGTAGCATCATCTTTGCCATCCTTTTCTATTCTGGTAGTTGTTATACACGCCATATATGTACTGCATATCTATGTTCATAAAATTGTGTGTTATCATCATCACTGATGATGAAGTCACAAACCTGACCATTGGTGTATTCACCTTGAAATTACTAGTACCACTAGTTGTTGTTTTCACTCTCAGTTGTGCCAAAATGTCGGCCATTCATCGTCTTTGATGCAGTGATGATTGTACAAAATTTAAGTACATATGGTGTCTCATGGTATGTTTTTTGCAAGACTACATGTTGATGATGATGATGATGATGAGATGCGTTAATGTGCTTGCAGTGTGTGAAGGAAGCAAAAAAATAATAATGTTTTTTTGTAAGATGGTAATCAACTTCGATTTCAATTTGACGATAAGAGTTATCAAAGCTTTTAAACAGCTGCCGTATAAAGTAGTCGCTCTGTGTATGTGCATATTCTGTAAATGGGCATAATAATGAACTTGATAAGCATAATATTGTACGAATACACTGTATGCGAGCTATGTAAACGGTTTGTCATGTAACCGCCCATTTTTTGGGAGATGTGCCAAAAAAGCGATTCAATATTCAATAATAATAATAATAACAATAACCTGGTCATTTGTTGGCTAGCATTCGAAATGAAAATGAAAGTCATTTTTTATTTAAAGGAACTGGTTTAAAATGCAATGACCGATGATGAGATTATTGTTTGCCAAAAATGAGACGTGCTTGTGTTTGGATTATATGCAATGCAGTGCAAGACGGAAATAAAAACTCACTATGAATTTCCTTTTTTAAGCATAAGGGAGTACAAGGCCGATCTGCTTTATTTTGACACTTATCATTCCATAAAATCATATATTTTGTGCTGTTTTGTAAAAAAATGTTTTTTTTTGTCATTTTCGATTTAGATAATCAATTTAGCTAGATATCTATTGATGCTTATTGTAAAGTTGCAAAAATTGATAGGTAAATTTCAATCTGACAAATCTTCTATATGCAAATAATAGTGTACTTGTGGAACCATATTATTGTAATTTACATCTTCCAACGCTTTGATCTATAGGGTTCAGTACAATATGTCTTAGTATCTCTTAACAGAAAATGAATAATAACTTCCCAAAAAAAATTTAGAGACGCTTTAAAAGAGTAGGATAGATTATTGGGGAAAAGCTACTGCGCATTTGATTGAAGGCTTCCTTCTATCAACATTTCTATTTGAATTACAGACCATCTCCAGTCAATAAAATAAATCTTAGACCACGGAAGCTTACATTCTCCTTTCAATTAGTGAGCGACCATGTCGAAATTACTACTTCTCTTCATTATACACTAAGCATTTACTCACTTCCTTCCTCGACTTTTAAAGATGTATCAAAGAATTAAATGAACAAATAGCATTTTGACAGTAAAGGCACTTAAAAGGCTGGAACTTACCAGCTTAATTTGAAGTCTTTGTATATGAACACTTTCATAAAGAGAAGGGTCTATAGAATTCATTCCTTTACAAAAAAATATATGGGCTGTTTTTCACTTCATCCACCTGTTTGTCCTCTTTGATTCTTTATCGGTTGTAATAATTGTAATGAAATATTGAAGAAATTCATGAAAGCATGTTTTTCTATTTGCAATTTAAAAGCTCGCGAGTAATAACATCTTCTTCTCTAATTAGGATGCTAGTACAGGTATGTTTTCATATTGGCAGTAAGATTTTTTTTTACAAAGTGAAAACATATAACCGGGATGTAATCCGGTTCTACGAATTTTACTTTTAGGTTTAAACTCTGGGACAAATTCCGGATGTCTTTATAACTAATAATATTACATAATTCCAAAGATTCCAGATGTTGAAATTCCAGGATAAATCAGGGAACTCAACAATATTGACGTACATGAAGCATATAACCATATCCTGTATGTGGGAACGTTGAAATTCGAAGGATTTTAATGCTTTCTTTTAGATTCGTCAGAGCACAAGCGATTTAATAGGGATTGGAGTGTAGAAAACGGCTTTGTGCATGCCGTATGTCCGTTACTATACTTTCTCCAAACCCTTCAAACACTTCTATTAGGTCGACAAATGTATATTATGTATGAATATATGGAAATATAACCCTTGAAATACGCTGAAACGACTGCCACGTGACGTACCTTTATCATTGGTGTAAGTAAAGCAAGAAGTGTCACGTTGTGGTTGTATGCTATCATTTCGATTACGGGGCTCTACAAGATTCACTTGTTCAGTTTTACGTAAAATTATGGCTTGGGCTTTGGAACTAGGAAACTGGATATGTAGAAAAAAGCTTTTATGTCATCATGATTTTTTCAACACGAAGGAAGTTGGGATCAGTGGAATATTTATTTATTTTTTGAATTGGAATACTTTCAAGTTTCAATTTTTAGCCATTCAAAACGTTTCTAAAGATGACACTAGAACTGAAAACAACATTTATTTTCCTATGAAAAGCTTTCTTCCAAAAATGAGGTGCTCAGTCTTTGATGTCAACTCAACTTATTTGTTTTCTCACTCAAATCAGTTGGAGTGCAACTTACAGCCGAACATGAACAGTGTAGTAAACAGGAAACCCTTGTTTTTCAGCCATTTGAAGTACATTATGACACAGGAATTCAGTATCATGTTTGCAAAAACTCTTGGTAAAAAAGAAGTGAAAGGACGTAGGTAGGTTGACGTAAATTAATTTATCCTTTGTAAGTTTCTTTTCCAGAATGATTAAAAATAAAATACACAGAATCTTCCAATTGAATAGAGTTGTTCAATATGACAGGTTGGTAGATTTATGTCCTTTCCGGTTCAGTTGTCACAAGTTAAAATAATATTGGATTTCGAGGAATGAGTCTCCTTCCAACTTCTGTGATAGTACCTACTTGAAATTTGATCTCAATATCTTTTTTCTGAACATTGTATACATATTATTTTTATTATTTCATACGTAGATTTTGTATTTTTGCATGCAAAATACGCGTAAGTAGATATCTTTAGAACATGCAAAATATTTTAAATATTTTAAAACATATTCGTTGTTTGCTACCAACGGTTTATAAATCAAATAAACTATATTTACAAATATTTTATGTTACTAGTATTTATCATCGTAATGCGAAATAAACTTTGTACCTTAATTCAACAACGGGAGGGAATCCAAGCCAAAAGTAAAAACTCTTGAGAGTTTATTGACATTTAATAATTTGCTTTGAAGTTTACAAATGTGTATAATTTACAAAATAAATATTCATCTTTAAGATTTATAATGCCACATATTCAACCTTGCTTTTACATCGTCACATATTTTTCGTAAACTTTGTCAAGGGAGAAACGACATTCTGAGAATTTCTCTATACATGTTTCAGCTGGATCATTACCAATCCTATCTGCAGCTTGAAGATCCCCAGCATTAGCCATTTTCTTCTGAACCAAATCCGTATGGCTTATATGTAAGATACAAAAAGTTAACAAAGTACATCATGTAAACATTTTATGAAAGCTATGATGTGCAAATATATTTCCAAGAATAACATTATTATTATTATTATTATTGAAACTGAAATGTTCCCAATTAACTCACATAATAAAGTGACTTAGGCGCTTCAAAGCGGATGCTTCAAAGTGTCGGCTTTCTTGTATTTCACAAATAATTTTTAATTGGCAAGAGGGTCTATAAGGATCAAAAGTTTGATACGTCTCATAGGCCAGTTGTATTGCCCTCAGAATCCTGCCAGTATTCCATGCTGCTTCTTCGCTTGCCATAGATCTGTTATATGATTTATGAAATCCTTTCTCAAAGAGAGTTTACATGTAATTTTTACTTGAATGCCTATGAACCAATGCTTTTTGTTACAAACATCAGTCAAAGCAAGGGCCAAAGACGAAGGTTGAATGGAATACCCACCTTACTTGCTGGGATGGCTCTGTAACGACAAATAAAACATAGTAAATTGCCGAAAGCACGCAAGCCACAAGAAATGCTGTCCCAAACATACAAAATGCTAGGGTGTATGACCCATAACGGAACCAAGTTCCAAGAACAATAGGAACTCCGTTTGCATCCTCACCCAAAAATAGCCCCTTGGATTCCGGGGACAATGGATCAACTTCAATTCCATCCTTCGTTATGTCCTTAAGTAAATCTGTTGGTGGCTCAAGTTTCCGTTGAGTTTCCTCATCGGGAGCAGCGGCGTTATCGCTCCTTCGTTCCAGGGATGGATTTGTTAAGCCATTTGGCACTGAGAGCGTTAACTTTGGATGTGTTTGTATGCCACTTTGTGCAAACGTATAATCAACACAGAAGAATAACAGGCAAACTGTAATCGCAAACTTGTGCATGTCAATACATAATCTGTTTAATCTTTTAGATGATCTACTATTGCAACAACAACAACGGCACCTGTCGTTATTTTTGCCTGCCATGACGTAACTCAGCAAATCCATTATTTATGTCACGTCGAAACTAAAACTCTACTTATACTAAACTATACTGACCTTTTGCAACTATTATAACTGTTAGTTTCACTATGTTCTGTTACTTATCCACAAACTGCGGCCAAATCAAAGCTGTTGTGAATTTTGTAGAACTAGTATAAACCAGACTATGAATTAAAATTCACTATATAACGGTTCTACACCAAACCACAACGATCGCAATATGTATCCTGCTTTGAGAAGACCAAATCATCAACTAAATCTTGGCCCGACATTTTCTCGGAGTTTAAATACCCAGTCGTCATTATCTTTACTAGGTGTGTAGATATGTGAAATGTGTCACAAACGGAGGGTTTATGTTCATGATGACGATCGATTACAGGATCCACAATTAGCGACGCATAATATTTGAAATCATATCATGGTACTACATTTTTCGCTTCGCTAACTCACTTTAATGCTTTAAGAAGAGGGCTTTTGGAACTACAACGGTGACTCTATTTTAAACGATGTTGTATTAGCATACAAGTATTTTTCGTAGCATTGCATTGTGATTGCAAAGCAAGTGTTAAGTGAACACAAACAGTGTCAGTACACAAAATATAATATCTATTATGTTGAGTTCCACTGCTTGAAAACTATATGGGCTTGGGCTGATTATTTAACTTGCATTGTGATTGCAAGGCAAGTGTTAAGTGAACACAAACAGTGTCAGTACACAAAATATAATATCTATTATGTTGAGTTCCACTGCTTGAAAACTATATGGGCTTGGGCTGATTATTTAACTAATTTATGTATTTATGATCATAAGAATCAACTAGGCGAATTAAATACATTTAATATTTCTTTTTATTTCGTTAACATTACCCAAGTATATGTACAAAAACAAAGGTTATTTCCCACAACCAACAATGAATACAAAGGTATATTAATAATAATAATAAATGATAAATTAATGAATTATAATGAAACTGAACAAATAGTTACATTTCCAAAGCCTGGGTGCAAATGAATTTCGATAAAATTATTTTAATTACGGTATAAATAAGATATTATTGAATTAAAATACCAATTTTACAAACTTCCGAGATTAATAAATTACAATTAAAATAAATTTAAACTTATTTTAAATACATTTATCCAATATGTTCAAGTTTGGTAGATCATTCTGTGAATTGGTTTGCTTCAATGGCTCCTGGAACAGGAGCCTGCAAAAACCAAGTTTTTTTTAACCTTAAGCATTGTACACATTTTTACCAAAAAGTAATAAAATAATATTTACAAAAAAAAAATGTTTCATGTGATAACGATAACAGATAAGATATTATAACTACATTTAAATCTTTTTTTAAACAATAACAAATTGAACAGCCATTATCAATTTTGTAAGTCTTTCTTCTCTGAAAAAAAGATCTCCATCTTTGTGGAAAATCCAAAAATAATCTCATATTTTGCTACAAAATATTAATTAGTATATTATTATTTGTATAGGAAAAATTAACGCGTTTGTTAATGATTTAAAAAAAATTATGCCATCATATTATATATAATTATAATAAAGAGCTAATCATGCGCTATTGCCAAATAAAGAAGACAAATTGAATTAAAACTAAGACCAAAATCTGAATGTTATAAAAAATAAGTAGAAAGAGTAATACTGTAAATGTTAAATTAAACCGGTAAAGTATTTTATTTTTGTTACTTAAATAGGCTTGCTAATTAAGCATATGTATATTACGAATTAAATATGAGCTATATACGAGATTATCGATATTGATAAAAACTTACAATATTGCATTGATACAAAAGATATTCAAAAAGATATTTAATTACAAATACCTTCCAATCCATACACCTATAATATTGTCATGAACTTTTCTCAACTGGTACGTTTACCCCATTTTACAAACTGCTACATTATACATTTTTTTAAACAATATTTAATTTAAATCATCTAGATAGAAAATGATAACTGCGATGGTGTTGAATTTGGATGTGTGACGCGGTATGTGGAAGTCGTGTTGGTGGTGTGTGATGTTATAGTGGTTGCTGTGTTGCTTAGGCCTTTTTCTTGTTGGATGCCTTGTTCAAAACCTCTTTGATAGAGAACTTGCACTGAGAGTAGATGGCTCCGCAGTCCTTGGTTGTGTTTTTACCTTGGCTGATGGCTTCCTTGTATTGCTTGAGGTAAGATTGGATCACTTGAGGGATTGGGATTCCATCAAGAGCATCCATGAAGCTGAAAACAAAATAAAAGAGTTTATACTCATTATAAAAAAGACTACTCGAAATATGACATTCATTTTGACTATACTCTACTCATTCATGCAAATATAAATGTTAATTAAGTTACTATTGCTAAAAGTTTTTGAATAGCTTACCGATAGACATAAGAGTTGGCCAATTTACGTCCAGTTTCGCCCCATGGGTCATTTTGCTTCTGAACAAGTTCACAGAGAGTCCTCTTTTGGCAGTCAAGATCTTGCCAATCAAATCCTTCGTAGGTCTTTTGGGCAACTTCGATGTATTCCAAGACCTTGGTGAAATTCCATGGGCTGGAGGTGTCAAGAGCCCTGAAACCAAACAAAATACGAAAACCGTTAAAAACTGTACATAAAATACATTACATACATGCAAATGTATTATCACATGATAACAGAGCACAAAACAAGTCGGGGGCTTGGTTTAACAAACTGTTTTGCTTTGCCCCAATGATCAATAACATAATTATGCACAACAATAATTGGTTAATTTCAGTTAACACGAATTTAAAATGTCACAGTCTAATTTGAAAACTAGTCAATCGTTTTACCTTCCAGTGTATGCTCCGTACTGCCCTGGATAAGGATAGTTTTGATAAGCGTGAGGTTGGCCATATTGATCACCAGCCAAAGTAGTATTCAAACCGTAGTACTGCATATAGTAAAAGTGATAGAAGGCATAACTAAAGCCAACAAGAACCAACGTAACTGCCAATCCAGAGACGATAATGTTGGGGTAATTGTTAGCCAAATACGTGCCCCAATCTTCGTTAATCACGTCAACAGAGCGCTCATCAGTGGAGCTCTTCTTGTCAGCCGCCTTCTTGCTCTCAACTTCTGTGCTCTCGGATTCCTCTTTCGGAGCAGCAAATGCCACTGCGATAAGCACTGAGGCTAATAAAATGTACTGGAATTTGCCCATTTTCAATGAAAAATGTTGTAACTCTCT
Source organism: Zhuqinia jingwanae (assembly GCA_027744095.1). NCBI lineage: Eukaryota > Metazoa > Arthropoda > Collembola > Entomobryomorpha > Paronellidae > Zhuqinia > Zhuqinia jingwanae. Next base: position 846 of record JAHZNC010003505.1, on the reverse strand, counting down.
CTCTCTCTCTCTCTGAATAAACCGAGAGCCGAAAAAAACAACTTTTTTAAAAATCAAGTCAAAGTTGCAATCACTGGAGTAAAACTAAACTTTTTTTTGTATCCTGGAGTAAAATGCTGAGTGAACAAGGCTTTGAAAGCGAATGAAGGACTCCAATGAAGGCATAGCTCTTTTTATATGGTACCTACAGGCTAAATTTTTAAGAATATCTATTATGAAGGGATGGCTGCAACAATAAAAATCTAGTGAAGAGAACCACTGGAACTCCCTTTAACAATATGGAAGACTTGCATACATACACGCACGGGTAGCAACAAAGAACGCTTTGCTTATGCAACACGTACCTGTAAAATACCTGAGATAACAAACACTGTATTAAGAATGCAATGCATTCATAAATTAGCTGGAAGAAACCTATTTTTCTTGATCCCTTTGTTGTTGTTTTTTCTCTCTTTTACGTGCATCCTTTTTACCAACACAGCCCTTGAAAAATAAGGAATAAAGGACAAGGTGACAAGGGAATATTTGCCTATAAACTTTTTAAGCATGTACAAATTTTGCTTTCGACCTCATTTTTCAAAATGCTTCCTCATCTTTTCATCGATGTTACGAATATTTTTCCTGGCATTAACCGTGAACTTCGTGGCCTATTTTTTTTAATGTGTCATATAGAAAGTGCGTTTTTGATATTGAAAGCTTTCTACGTATACATACGTTTTTCTTGTTAAAGTAAAACTTTCAAACTTTTTATTAAATTTTGAAGCAGTTTATGTCATGTTCCGTGCATAGTGAATAGTTAACTAAATCGTCTTTCTCGCGCGATATGAATAATATTTTCTTTAGCTT
>JAHZNC010003504.1:0-12758 GCA_027744095.1 Zhuqinia jingwanae | reverse complement strand
TTTACAGTGTACCTTAAGTATTCAATAAAACTGCATTTTTTCACTGCGCAATGGACATTTTTGAGAGAGATATGCTAAAAATGTTCAAACATAAAGGTGTACAAAGCATTACTATTACAATAATAATTATATTATGCTACAACGTTATATTTTGGTGTGCCGCATGATGTTTAGAGTTAATAGAGACATTGAAAACCAATCAATTGATGTTTTAGTTCGTACCTAACTGACCCACTAATAATATATCTATTAATGACCAGCCGACACATTTTTTTTCAGGTACGTTTCAGGTTAATGAAATTTTTGCTTATTACAACTTAACATTTTACCGCAGCAAGCCGAAGAAGAAGAAGAAAAAAAGTATAAAGGAAAATTATTGGGATACCCATTAAAACATGTACATTATAGTAAACATAATAGACTTAGCACCAGCAAAAATGCCACCTTGGAGTTGAAGAAAAGAAGAGACCGACTTCCTAAGGTGAAATTGAGAAGTGCTTCCATTTATTTCAAAACCCATCATCATTATCATTATTATATACATACCTGTAATCTACCTACCTACCAACATACTCTAGAAACTTTCAATATTTTAAAGTCAAGATAGTGATGATGATGATGATACAGGAAGATAGCAATAAAAGGTACCAACACCACCAACACACCATCACCATACCACGAACATGTAATAATAATTAAGATGAAAATAATATGTTATTTTTTTTAGAGCGGAAGAGGCGTGAAAATCAGTTTTGAGGTGTTTTTATTGTTTAAGCCGAACAACAACAAGAAGAAGCCGCATTGTTACGGTACAGCAGCAGCAGCAAAAAAAGGAAAAACAAAATAATTTTCTCCGTGTGTGAAATAAGTCATCTTCTTCAACACGTAAAAAAATACCGTCATGGGTGGTTGTTGTATGCATTATATTTTCAGGCATGTATGTAATTCCATTCTCCAGCAGGCAAGCATTGTTCATTTTCACGTTTATAGCTGGAAAAAAATGAAAAAAAGAATGTAACACACGCCTATTATTAGCCTGGAAAAGTAGCGTCTATATACTTTTTACCACTTTGTTTTTATTATTTCATTTTGTTACCTATTATTTGACTTTTTAGGTATTGGTAACAATGCCAATATACATAGACATGTATGTAACATGTAACTTTGTACAATATTGTGTAAAATATTGTGTGTGGGTGTTCAGCAACAATGGAAACCCCAATCCATATATCTGTATATACTATTTGCATATGTATAATAATAAGTAATTCAATTCAATTGAGGCTGTCATTATTATTACGCGTATTCACCATTTTCTCCTGAGAATTTCGTTTTCTATTGTATTCCTTAAGTAAACTGGCGCCTACAAATTATTGTTATTTTTTTTTGTGAAAGAAAGAAAAAAATAATAATAAAATGCCTGTCTGAGTCTTGAGCTTCTCTCTAAAGACATTTATTTGCTTGCCCAAAAAAAAATTCTTGGTGGTAAATGGGAATTTACATTATGGATATGAATGGGTTGGTAAAAATTTTATGGCAGTTTTGACACCTCTCACCTTGTAAAGTAATTCATTATTGTTGTGTGCGTTATAATGTAATAAAGGAATAATAATAATGCTCATCTCTCTGGGTCAAGCGTCGCAAACGCAGGTTTTCTTCAGGGTAAATGAGGGAAAGTATGTAGAATTTTTTCCTGCGCACCAGCACATTATGCGATTCTCGTAATATAACTTACCGAGTTTGATTGCTTTGATGTTGGTGGTTATAGTTATCCTTTGTATTACAACAGGCAAATTAATTTTTATTTGACGGAATTAAATTCATAAACGTATAAAGTGGTTTGGTTTAAGAACGTTTAATGGAAACTCGGGTCAAATAGCACGATGGGCAATATCCGGAAAATTTTCTGGTTGGATTGGACTTGATACTTTTTTCTTGAAATTGCCGGGGATTTGATTTACAACCTTTAGTTGTCAATATATTATACGTTATGTGCACAAGTATTTATGTATGTATCTATGCACAATATTTGGTTTGTGGTGAAGCGCTTACTTCTTCCAAGAAAATTCATACGCACTTTAATTTATGTATGCATCAGGCAGTTTTAAAGTACTGCCGACATTTGACAAAAAAAATGTTAATGATATGGCACATATAGCAGCAACCTTTTTATTTCGTTGGTGCACGTGTGAGCAATCAGTAAAGTAAATCTATATAAAAAGGAAAATGCCGCATTTTATTGGTGCTAGAGCATTAAAAATCTGTATGTTTGGGAAGGATGAAAATGTTTGAATGCGGCATGTTTTTATTTCATTTCTTTAATATGCCGTGTAATATGCGTAGGTATTCCTTTGAAATGATTAACACGTGCGGTTTTGATAAACCATTTCATCCAGGATTGCTGCATCAAAATGGGACTTTGGACTGCCAGACCATCCGGTCTGACTCTTAGTTTTTCTTCTTCAAACTCTTTGTATCTTGGCAAAAAATGTAATGCTTACAAGTTTCATTTAATTATTTCCCTCTAAATAAATTCTGCCGATGATTCAAAAGGAACATAAATCATCCTGGGAATAATTCGATATCAATATCCAAAAACCTTTAAAAAACGTTTTATTGTCGAATGTGGTATGTATGAAATATGTCATGAGAACAAAATGGATAATGGTTCTCTTTCGACGGACCGGAAAGATGAGTAAGTAAAAAATCAAGTACGTTCTGCTGTGCAGTATCCGTGTTATCTCTCTCTCTCTTTCTGAAAGCGAAATTAATTTTGGCTGATGATGATAAGTAAAAACAAAACAAAAACGCTTGATTGAGCAAATGCCGAAATGGTAAGTGAAAAGTAAATATTTAACCCGGATGAATGGTTGGTGACGGTCAAAATGATGAAATGAATGAGGAAAAATAAGGATTGTTTCTGTGTGAGTGACTGACATCATTGACACACTTTGTTTGACTACCAACAACAAAAATGCATTTACTTGATTTACTCTCTCTCTCTCTCTCTCTTTCTATCAATCTATCTTGTACTTTTACTTTTTGCATTAATTGTTTTACATGCATGACGGCATGCTTTGAAGAAATACATGCCTATTGTTTATATTCTATCTGCTACTACCCCTTTGACATATTGAGTGGTATTGATATTGACATTGATCACCAAAGTATATAGCACATAGCACACATATATATATACCTCCGCATATTATTAATGAATATCAATTACTAATGCTGTCATGAGCAGACCCCAACAGGCCACATATATAGCCCACGGGGAATGCAAACTGTTCAACAAGCCTACTTTTTTTGTCTGGTTTATTTGATATCATCAAAAATCAAGTAATATGTGTGGCGAGGGGTTAATTTTTTTTTTTTGGATTTGGGATATGAATCAGCACGAAAGAATTTTTCCTATTCATATCTCCGCTTCGTCATTTTACCAAAAAATCAACATCCGACTCCATAATATATTAAGTCATACTATTCTTATGAGTAGACTAAGACAAAGAAAAGATATTATTCATTTTCATTTATTGCATTCATAATCATGAAGCAGGAAAATAAAAATTGTGAGTAGCCGTACTACGCACAACACTGGAATTTCCCATGCCGCACTCTGTGTTTCCTCCATGCGTATATTATGTATGTATGCATGTTAATTATTATATCATTTAATCACCAAAAAATTCATTATAAGCGATAAACAGTTAATAAGCAAAATGAATTGAAGCATGCATACGGTTTTAACTTTTAAAGCAAACTCATTTCCTCGCATATTACATCAACTCATAACATCTTCGTACAAACAAAAAAATATTGAAGAGTGTATAGGAATGCATATTATTAATGTGTGCATATGTCGTATACATACATTATGTGTGTTTTTACCAACGGATAGGCGTATACGATTTGATCGTGGGCGGAGATTGGGGATTTAGTGGAGAAACTGCCTGAGCAACTCGTCTTGTTATGAATGGCGTTTCTTTCCAGCCTATCATCGTTGCAGTGCACTGCACTGTATTGCATGCTGCAGTGAAATACTTAAACATGACGATGATGATGATGATGATGATCAATGCATAATCATATTTTTATGTGTGCTCTCTTCAACAACTTGTTGTTATCCATGCATGCTTAACCTTACCTGTAACTACAATTTTTTCAACAGGACAATACAATGAACAATATACAGCGGTACAAAATAATGATGAATCAAAGCTATCGATTTAAAGATAAGTCGTACTTTTCCTCTTTTTTTTCTTTTTCCTAATTAATTTAAGAAATTTGTGTTGATTATATTTAGATTCAAGCACTCCAAACTCAAGAAGGGTCCACAAAAAACAATATGGTCAAACTTTTTAAAATCACACACGCACACACCTCTGACATCACGTAGCCACCTGCGACCTGTTGCTGCTGTGCTGTTATACTAATGCCTCAGCACCCAAAGAATTCCAAAAAAGAAAGAAAAATGTCAACTAAAAAGTCTTAAGCCTTGTGGCATTACATTTCTTTTGGGTTTTTTACCCCTTTGATGCTGCACACGTGCACAGAACAGTATCATTGCACATTATTCACATATCAACTGTAAAAAATACAGGTATGAACAGGGTGTCTAAAACAAAGCTTGAGTGAAGCATTCATTCATGAAAAATTGAAACAAATAAATATACATACCTATTATTACTATTATACTACCCCACACACTACTATACATGCATTCATCATAATAACAATAATGGTTTGTGTGTGCTTCATGTAAATTATTTATGTTAAAGTGTGCAATTGTTGTTTGGTTTTTTTAGGTATGGACTTATAGAATGCAGGTGCACGCCTACATGAGCACGACTGCCATTCTTTACTCTCTTCAGTATTTTTTTTAAAAAGATATACTAATACAGCTACACAGAAGAGTCGTATTGTCTGGTGTAGAATGGAATACAAAAATTTTTTTATTAAAAATATATAAATATTTACTTCATTTCATACACCATTATTATTGTTCATTGTCTTTGTCAAATTTTTAAAATGCCTGTAACAAACACCTGAGTTGATTTTACAGGCAATCAAAAATAAAACTTGTCAAGTATTTTTTCTTTGCAGTTGAAATACAAATGAGAAAAAAATGCATTCAAATTTATTTTCTTAGGCACAATGAGCAACATAACATTTTTATGATGATTATTCACACACACATACATATATGAAAGAGGTTTTTAAAATATTTGTACCATGTAACGTTTATACAGATATATTGTCATAATGTATATAAGGTAGATAGGTTAAGTTATAAAATATACATAATGATACGGGTAATCATCATACATTCTCTGTGAACAGGGACGGCAAGGATGAATAAGCATTTTGCAACCAAAAAATCACCAACTCACTTCAAAAGGGTTGCTGTTTTGTTGTTTGGTCCCTCGATTAAATTCGTTTCATTAGGTATCCATATTTTCTTCTGTACATACTGAGATGAGAGACATTTTCCTTCATATTTTCTCTTTAAGAAAAAAAAATTTACAAACTCATCTTCATCAAATCATCATCCATGCTCACTGTACAAAACATACACACGCACATTTACTGCATTACAGATATATTCCACTATATATTTTTTGAAAGAAAATTAGGGATATTATTATCATCATTAATACCCACACTAAACGTTTTCCTCATTTTCTTCNCGCACATTTACTGCATTACAGATATATTCCACTATGTATTTTTTGAAAGAAAATTAGGGATATTATTATCATTATTAATACCCACACTAAACGTTTTCCTCATTTTCTTCATCTTGTATGCGCATTATATATGTAATTTCTTTAAACGAAAAAACCTACACACTACTCACTCCTGTTCTGAATCTTTTTGAAATTAAATGTCGTATTAGTTAGCTAATAATAATATATACATAATACACATAGGTAGCAGGTATACATATATTCATTTGAGTATTAAAAAAGGGGTAGTAACATGATCATTCTTTTGTGCCTATGGATAGGCAAACCTGTGTGTAATAATAATAAGCTGTTTGTGCATTCTCGTAGTAATAATAATGAGACCAATTCTCTATAAAAATCATCATCTTTGCTTGCAATACACATTAGAGAGGTAGCATATATTATATATAAAGTATACACACATACCAAAAGACCAAAAACCAACCGACCGACCACCATGATGAACAAGAATATATTATTACAAATAATATGCTTTTGAAACTCACAATCATCAACACAACACACACACAGCAGAGTTCAGCATTTCATAATACACTCGATAATAGAAAACACAAGCCATCAAAAAGCAAAAGACCGACCGATTGATAAGAAGAAAATGGAACTAAATAGAGAGAAGAGAGAGACAGAGAGATGAGTTTATATTCTTTTATGGAGAAACTTGTGTGTATACTACCTTCACCCTATCACGTATGCCGCTCATAACACAACACATATGTATATGCCCAATATTTATAAGTAGGTAATCTTACTACTTGCATGTATGTATTTATATGTACATTTAATAATGATCATGATGATCATGAGATGATTCTGTTTGTTGCTGCTGCTGTTGTTGCATTGAAGCAACGGTCCCCTCTCTTCTTCTTCTTTTTCCACCTATTAAACCATTACAGGTATATTTTGACTAATGAAGATGGAACTTACTTAAATACGTAGACCGCATCACTACTCTATAATGCAACAACCGCATCTGTATGCATCATCATCATGGGACTTTATTCATGATCATGATAAAACGTGTATAACCCTTTCTTTTTTTTAAAAAGAAATATAAGTATTGCTCCTCAATACATACATACATACATTCATCCGACCCGGTGCTCGTGGATGATGATGGCGTTTGGTCCATAAAGAAAATTAGTAACACAGAGACACACACACTGGCATAAGCACAGAGTCATTCTCAAGTCAAAAGGGAATAATTTTTTTAAAGAAAAAAAATAGCATATAGTTTTCAACAAGGCATATGATATTTATTATTATATCATCTTCATCTTGCGCATATGTCTTCAGGTGACTAGGTATGTATATATTAAGTATGCTTTTACCTGGCGAAGAACAGCGGTGGTAGTATATATTTTTAGGAAGTAAGATGTAAAAAAATATTATTAGTACTTATTTTTGTCTTTAATGTGTTTGCTTCCTTTTTTTCTTATTTTTCTTTTTCTAGAGAAGATGTTTTTGGTGATGTGATGATCAGAGATCACCTTTCTCCCCGTGAGTGACTGTGTGTACATGTGTCGATCATCATCATTAGACTAGATCATGGGACTCTTCTTGTGAGAATGGAACAAAAGGGACCAAGAAACGACATGAGAGGATGCGATGATGAGAGCAATAAGTACTCATTGACTCAATAATACACACACGCATACAACATACCTACATTAGTTTTTTTTTTCAAGATTTTTTCCGTGTTTTTGTGAAGAAGGAAGAAACTGCTGCTACTGCTGTGTGTGCATTGTTGAGCTCTTCTTCTACTTCTTTTGGTCGGTTGGTCGGTACAACGACAACAGAACAACACATCACATAATCATCATCATCATCATCCTCTTCTTTTTTTCACCTTGTTTCCCTTTTTGTGTAAGCGTTTGCCGCAAGTAATTCTCACCGTGCCACCGTGTGAGTTTGGCTGATTGTGTGAGTTGAGTAGTATATATAGTGGCAAGAGAAGAAGAGAGCTTTTGTTTGGTGGTGGTGGTGAGTGCTTTGCTGGTTTGGTTTTTCGTATATTATTATTATGCATATATACAACTTTTTTTTTTGGGGATTTTTGTAAACGTACGTGAGTGAGTACAGATAGGAAAAAACGTATAAAGTATGTACCAAAAACAACCACGTAGTATACATACGGTTTTACTATATATTATTATACCCATCATATCGGCATCTTGTTATAAGAGCTCAAGTAAAGTTATCATTGCGAAGGAGAGAGAGAGAGACAGGAGAGGAGAAGTTGAGTGTGTTTAGTTTTTCAAGTGGCCCTTTCGTGAAATGAACAAGTCTCTCTTTCTGGATAAATACCAAAATATTATATTCACCCAATTCTCTGACTGTAGAGGAATATCAAAAACACTCCTGTTATAATAATTACTACTGCTACAATAATAATAATATATTGTGCTAATGTGCTTATTGTGCGTGCTCCAAACCATATAGTACGAGATAGCAGCAGTGAACTTGCAGAAAAAAATATAAATGTGGACAAAGTATTAAAATATTTTTTACTCGTTAAAAAAAATAAAAGAATTAAAAAATAAAGTGTTGTCACTTCACCTTATCTAGACTAGACATAACTAGGTAGTTCAACTTACATTACTGATTTAGTTATTTTTCGACTGGAAAAAATACCTATACACATGACATGTGAAACATGCACCATATTGATTTTTTTTTGCAATATTGAATATCAACAATTCAACATCCGTTTATTTTTCAGTCATGTTTTATTTTATGTGCGTGTGTAGGTGTGTATGTGTCATGAAGTCACACATCATTAAAAAAAATAGTGAGTGTCCACCCATCGGAAGTCGTTAAAGGTTATAACGATGAGAAAAGCACGTGTGTTTGAGAACACACATATTGAACATAATAAGGAAATTAGTCATTCAACTAAAAATTGACAAAAAAGGTAGTAGAAGTAGAATGACATGACATATGACATACTAATAACAAAAACTATGTGAATATATATGCCTGTTTGTCTGTTGAGTGAGTAAATCAACCATGCATAAAAATTTATATTTTTTATGTGCTTCGTTTCGTGATATGTGTGCAGTCAAGCAAGATTGTTGTAAATTTTTGTGGAAAAAGGTGACATAATAATAATAATACAAAATATATACAATAAATATGCCAAGTGATGTTTTCGGCAACATATTATTTAGAAAAAATTTGCAAAAATAATTTATTACAAAAAAAATTCAAGTGACAATTGAGGATTTTTTTAAAAAAGAAACTGAAATAACGAAAATCAATAACTTATGAAATTAAAATTGTCAAGATAGTCTGACTTATTTTTTTCCGAGTGTTTTTTTTTAGTGTGAGTGCTTGTGTGTTTGTGTTGTGAGATTTGTGCTATTTTGGCTTTATGAATGTCTTCCATTCTCATTTCACCCCAATATGATGGCAAGAGCTGAGAATTTCAACAACAGTACTGCACACAGTTTCACACCATCAGCATCGTTATGCATTGATTATTTCTTGGGAGAAGAATCCTCCGGAGGAGAATCAGATCACAGTCTTGAAGACATACTCGAAATACTGTCATTATTGTCGCACTACTGGGACAAATCTTTCTCATACGAAAAATACACAAAAGTATAATAATTTGAAGAGAAGGAAATTTAGAAAGGGGCAAAGGTAGAATTTTCTGTCTCCATTAAGAAAAATAATAAATTAATTTTTAAAATAAAATAAAAAGCCCATATGAAGCTATAGGAGAATTATTTAAATTATTTTTAAAAAAAGACTGATTTCGTAAGACTGACACTCCTCTCGCATTTCAACTTTATATCCACACACACAAAAATTTATATAATTATTCTGTCCATACCGTCAACGTACTTTTTATATTTTACCATCTCTTCGGATTCCGCAAAATTCAGGTAAAATTTATTTATACACAATAATTTTTATGTATACTTTGAAAACAAAATAGTTGTTTAAAAAACCATTTTAATCATAATTTTTGTAAATTATTTTTTCACGGTAATAACAGCATTATGGCGGTGACACCAACAGTTTCAGTTTTACTTCTTATCATTGGATTCACCTTAATGATTTTTGTGGGATCAATAGTGCCTCAGTCCTCAGCTAGGATTCCAAAGGGGAGGGGAAGAGGGAGCAAGTGGTGGTAAGAAATTAGCAAACAAATACACATTTATTAAAATTTAAAAAATCTCCATGATCATCTTTTGAATTTTCCATTATATTCTTCTTGTATGCTGTTTAAAATCTACTGCTTTTCTACTAATTCTTTGAATCCTACTTAGTATTCAAAACATACATATTATTATTTAAGCAGCCAGCCATTCAACTCAACTCAACCAGCAGCATACTTACACATACACACACACAATTATTGACAATGTCAAACAGACATTTAATGATATGCATCTCTGCTGCTATTCAACAAGAAAACTAGCTGTGTTGTTGTTGTTGTTGTTTTTGTTGTTGTGAGTTCTTGTAATGTCCATGTCATCATCATTACCATCATCATCATATCATGATGATCATCTTCATGAATCCACTTCATTCCTACTTTGGAAAGAGTCCACGTTGTATTTCAGCAGACTCACTATTTTTTATTGTGTGTGGACATGTAGAACAATCTCATGTCTTGCATGTGTGTTTAGTAGTAGTAAAGCATGTTCACTCACGCACGCAGTTATATATACTTGCTCTAATCCAGAGAGATTCAGATCCAGATCCACCAGACGAGCAAATTCAGACATAATATTTTCTTCTTCATGTTGCATCATCATCATCTGTCTCTCTATCTAAAAAAAATCAAATTAGTATTTGTGTACTAATGTACACAAGCCCAAAATTACCCAAACATTTTATGATATTAGCTGGACATGGGATGTAAAGGGAGCAGATTATAATATTTATATGTGCATACATTCCGCGAACGTAATTAAGCTTAAAATTGTCGTTCTTTCTCATCCTCATCATCATCATCAATCCATATAAAAGGGTTAATTTCCTGAGAGATGAGTAGAGCAAGTACATATCATCATCATTTCATCATGGGAAGTAAGTCTTGCTGTTATTATTATTATTCTTCCTTCGTCTTCCCACAGATTTTTATTACCTTTTAGTATACCATTATATTATATGCTTGCCGCTGCTGCCCAGCAAAGATTAAATCCATTTACGACAGAGCACAAATAATAATATATACATATATAAATATAAATACCATTCCCTTTTATCGCACCAAAATGTTATATGATACAAATAAGTACATCTAGTAGAACCGACACAAACACATCAAACAACAAATAACCAAACCAAAAACCACCCTTTTTTGTCATCTCAACTTGAAAAGTAGCCTGCTTTTGTCTCTCTTACTTAACTCTTAAAAGTATGTTATTATATTAGCCAAATGAAATGGATATGATGTAGACAAAATGCAAACATGTTTAAGAATTTTCTTTTAAAAATTTACAACCTTTCTTGACTGGAAGCATTTTGTGGCTTATCGTCACATTAGCATTTTCACGTCTTCTTATCCTTTGTCAATGTACATAATAAGTTGTTGGTTTGCGTTTGCCGCTTGTTTTTTTGTTTTGTCATTACACCCAAATAAGTCGGCTTTATCATAATAATATTATCATCATCTTCATTATTATTGCATTTTACTATCGGAAGGAAATGATACAAAAATTGTCAATCTTGCATCAAGTCCTTGTTTGGAAGCAAATAACGGATGTATCCAGAGAGTCCCATTCCATATCAATTCGATTCACATATGCGGTTAAGCCACTCAAATTAGCCAGTGAACATGTAAAAAGAAATGGAATAAGAGCTAGCTAATTTGTGACAAGTAAGTATGTATGCATATAAGATTACATAATAATCAGACAACACACCCGATTTTCTCAAGCACATGCGCATAGAAAATTAGGCTTCTTTATAAAAAAAACTTAAATCTAAAAACAGGGTTTAAAAAATTCTTCATCTTTTGATCTCTCTCTCTCTCTGCCTGTTTACCTGCCAGTCTCCTTTTTTTATTTGTACAATGATAAAGGGCCTCTCCAAAACAACAGTCACAGTCAAGCTCGTGCATAGAAATTTGATGATGACATGATGATGAGGTAGCAAAAAAAAATGTGTGTACTAGTTGTTTTGGATATTTGAGAACCTTAATCAGGAGCTGTGCACATTGTAGTTTAGTATACTCTTTCATCTTTTTTTTTATATAAAAAGCCACACACGCACTAATCCTTTTGACAGATTTCTATGTTCTCCTCCGACATACAATAGTAAAAATTGTTGAAATCTGAGAGAGAAAAATAAAATAGTGTAGAAAAAAGTCGGTATTTGATTCCAACAACAAAACGCCGGGGGAACTCAAAAAAATAAATGTCTGGATACAAAAGAGGAACACCATGTTTCCCTGGTTTGTATTGTGAATACACCACCACCAGCACCACACACACAAGCTTCTTCTTCTTCTCATTCATTTTCATGATTCATTGAAAAAAGTGGCTGTGATTTGTGTTACCTTTTGTAAGGTATGCACCTATGCAATAATGCTTTATTGTGGAAAATTCCATAATAGCATACATTATTATTATTATTATTACAACTTACTTTACATCATCATCACATCATCGTCAAAAAATCACTACTACTATTTTAAAAGCTTTTTTCCCCGCAGCTGCTTATTATTTTCTCTGCTAAACATGTTTAATTCTTTTCAACATATGGAAACATTCATGTAACAAAAATGATGTAAAAACGACATCAACAATAATAATTGTTGGTAGTACAATGAATAATCAATGAGCCATATATGTACATACATATATTTTGAAGCTGATTGTAAGTAGTATATAGTGCAAGTGAAGAAAATCCATCTTCCTGTTTTCTATACTATTTTTTTCTACAAATTTTTGTATACAAGGAAGGGTGAGCCCTTGTTTGTTCGTATTCTTGCACAAGCGATATGTATTGTAAGGATGATGAGGATGATGGTAAGGATTGACAAATAAAAAT
>JAHZNC010003503.1:0-10496 GCA_027744095.1 Zhuqinia jingwanae | reverse complement strand
TTACACATATGCCTATTCTACCCACTTCTGTTCTGTTTTTTAGAGAGACGTCAGTCGCGGTATAAAATGTGCCTATATCTGCATTAATGTTTTGAGCTGAATAACAAAATCCTCCCATAACTCCCGTTACATCTTTTAAAATGTGGAAGAGATGATACATAAAAAATTATGAGTAAATTACTTTATTTCAATTTCGTTTCGGTTTCAAACATTTTTTTGATTTGCTTTGTGCTCAAAAAAGCTACCCAAATAAACGAAACTGAACAGAATACGCAACATTAACAGAGGATATACATACATGCATGTAAAAAAATATAATGAAATTTTGTAGAAAAAAATCCCTTCATGTTTTATGGCGTTTTCGGACCAGAGAGTCTAGTTTCAAATATTTTTATTTTGTGCTTGGTTTCACACCATTTGCAAAGGTGTGAGGTTCAAGCGGAGCGTAATAACAATAATCATGATAGATTTAACCCAATTTGTTTTCACCACCGCGAAGGATGGGATTTGCGGGTGTATATGCTTTAATATGTGTAAATACCTACTAGGTGACCAAAATGAACAAATATAAATGCAACAAAAAAACCGCGGCACCTTACACAACTTTTATGTGTGTACCAAATTGTCATGTAGGTGTGTAGGTTTTTTAATATTATGATCTGACCAAACTTAGACCAAAAAAGAATGTTTATTGATAAGGACATCTTCTTTTATGTGGGAAAGGTGTCATATTTATTTACCGTTGACCACTCATAAACAAATTAATCTTCTATGATCTTCATCATTGTGTACGGTTGTCATCATCATATTTAAAAAAAAACATGAACAGGTAGAGAGACGCGTCTGATCACGATCTCATTTATCTACGTTGCTTACCGTTTTATCATGAAGAAGGCACAGTTCTTGTTTTTATTTATACATTTTGCATGCAGGTATTACTACAATTTGTCAACAAAATTTGTCCTCTGTAATGTAAAGCGGCAAAAATATCATTCAAACGAAACAATTCAAGAAATTAATGTAACTGTAGTGCAGTTTAAAACGAAGGACAAAAGGCCTACGGCACGGTAACCTATTTACCCATAGAAAGAAAAGGATTTACCTGTAAACTTGGCACACGGGAAGATTGACATTTTTTTCCTCAATTTGTGACAAAACCAAAATCTTACTGTACGATTTCTTACACAAATGTATATCCGTGTATTTACTTGATATCATCATAAAAGTAGTATAATCATGTGCATAACTATAATTTTACGGGTGTTTTTCCACATTTACATGACGCATTGATTGGCAACCTTGCAATTAACTGTAACATAATTATTTGGTACTTTAATTTTCAAATTCGTATGTTTAATATTAATCTCTGTGAATGTCAGAATGACATNTGGTGTGTAGTGCAGATTAAGAGTGGCTATCAACATCAAAAATTACTATGCTAATTACATGATATGAAAAAAGGCAATAAATGAACCGTTCAAATGCGTCACGGTACAAGCCGTTTTAAATATACTTCTTTTACACAGCCAAACTTAATAGGAAAGGTCAACACAAAAAAGTCACTGCTCATTTTTATAGTCAGTAGTCCTGTTTTCTTAAACTGATACTGCTTTCCGATTTTGTGTACTCTGCAGTTATTATGACTATCACCTTGAATAACTGCAACAAAAACCCACACACAAAAAAGTGAGTAAAAGTACATAATTTTTGTTTGTTGAAAAATGCTCATCATCACTAGAAAAATTGCAAATGTTGCAAAAGGGCAAGAAAATAATTTTTTGCAAGTTCAAGAATAAACGAAAATGGACATGTACATCTGATCCTGACTTGATGATGATGAGAAAGACATACCTGACTTGATGACGATATACCAAGCTGGTCTTGGTCCTTAATAAGGAAAAATCTAGAATGCTGAAAGAATCTTCATTAAAACTTTTCTCTTTGTTAGCAGGAGTGTACTATTACGACACGACGGCGTTTAGCAGCCGACTTTTCGGTTGACTGTCGTCATCTTCCCTTAATTGTAGCTTTTTATGCAGCTCAAAACATTATATATGTACGTATTATGCCTTGATTCAGTTTCTTGGTTATTATTATACACTCAACATTTTAGCTCTAGTTTCATTTCATGTCTTTAGTTTCTCCTTTTCGATAAACATTATTTTTAAAGAAAAAGTAGAAAATAACTGTATTGGTTGGTGGTCATCGACATTAACATTGTGACAAATTAATCATGATGATGATTATTTTCATCAAATCCAAAATCCACTGTTTCTAGTAATTAGTCGCACAGCGGCTTTCCAACTAATGAAGTCGTCTCACTACTGCCGCCAACTGTGTGCATGCTCATCAGGAAATTTTTCGTGCCCGTTTCTTCTATTTAAACAAAAGTAAAAACGGGGAGCAGTGGATTTTTATTATGATTTCGTGCTCGTAATGACTGCATTTTTGGTCATTGCTCCATTTAAAAACATTCTGATTTGAATGATCATGACTACGTATGACCACGCATTTTGTGTAGTTGGTTTTTCATGAGCAATCAAACAGTTGACAATTTCGTGAGATGTACATATATACAGCTATGTTTATTCATAATAATAATTCATCCGGAAAGGGTACTAAAGAAAAAAATTAAACAAACACAGAGTAACGTTTTAAATGAGCTGTTGTGTGGGTTATTCAAAGGAAGCGCATCCTGATTAGTACCTTTTAAAATTGTTATTATTATTATTTGTATATCATGTTTTTAGTTGACAAACTATATATAAGCTTTAGTCCAATATGCTTAGCAAATTTTACAGCATTGTTTGTTTGGTTAGAGTTTGTTAGTAGGGATCAACATCGAAATACAAACCTAGTTAACTTTAAAAAAATACATACCTAGACACTCTTTTTGCAGTTACATTAGAATTATACCGTGCGTTTGGTTGGTGGTGTGTTGGGGATGATGCTCAAGTGAACATTATAGCCCATCCCGATTTGTCATTCTCTTGGCCTTAACTCTTGAATGACTGGTTATTGCGCGATTGTTGTCGCGCTATTTTATTGCCCGAAAAGTTGACAAATGTAAAATCCTAATGTATCTTGACTATTTTTTATTACACGATGATTTTTGTCATCCATTCCATTATGCATTCACAGCTAGAAGATAGCACTACACTGCAATCCAACTATCAAACGTCATTAAAAAATAACATGAAAAGTGATGTGCCTTTCATTTTATGAATGGCTGCTGCATATATTATGATGATGTGATGTGAAGTATTTTCAGCTTTTGAAAAAGTTTTTTCACTTATATTGTTGGTTCATTGGAGTGTCATTGTAGGTTTTTACTGAGAGGTACATTTTATTAATTTTGAAACTCATCAAAAAATTTCGTCCTGATTGTGAATTTCCTCTTCCTGTTTGATTTATAGCGTGCGTAGTAGTTTGGTCAGTAGTAGTAAATTAGACTTATAGACATCAAAGTAAAGTGAGGGGAATTGAAATTGTTTCGTATCGTATTATTTTTTACACTGACTACACTGCAGTTAGTGGCTTCTTCGTGATGTCCGATCGCATAATAATATTCGGTAGTCCACATCCTCATTGAACGTCTCTTTGTCTAGCAGTCTCTGTGGTTGTTTTTTAATGTTTTGCAATAAAATGCATGGCACTACGGCAAATGAAAAATGAGGACCTATGAATAAAAGTTGGATGACATGAAATATATTATATATTTATATATTATATGAGTATGACACATTAGTAGTAAAATTGCATGTTTGTGTTTTTATTATTTAGTTTCCACAGATGAGTCAACAAACGCCAAAGCACAAAAGTAGTGTCAACATAACCGTCCAACTATGGAATAAATGAGTTTTGTTTTAATGATTGCCTTCATTTTGGTCTGATCTTTTTTGCAAACTTTTGTGTGCTGTGTGTATTCAATCTAATTACAATTAAACAACGCGAAAAATAATATATATATCTCAACACATAGCATCACCAATTACTGTAGCGTGCACTTTTTTGAACTTTCATAATGAATTGGAAACATTTGGCGTGAGAGTGGGTTACAAAGGAAAAAAAATCTGATTTCAAAATTTGAAATTTGACCTGAAAGAGTGGAAGGTCATAAATCAAGTTGTTAAGTGGCAATCATCGTAAAAGCGAATTATACATCAGCCAACATGTCGAGAGAACGGAAGGTTACGTTGAGAAGAATAAAATCTACACAGGTAAAGTTTTTTTTAATTAATAAATTTTTAAAGCTTACAACTTCAAACTTATTGACAGAAACAACAAGTTTTGTTGCATGTTCATGTGCGTTTGAATTTTTGGTTAATTTTTATTTGTTCTTATTATTTAATAATACTTATTGGTAAATTATAAATATGCTTTCATTTTAATGTCCTTCGAATATTGGTTCCATCAACCCACGTTGCATATAGGTTCTCATTCACATGTCCCCCAATAATGTTGTAACGCTTTACGGCAAAATGGTTATCCTACATTCTAAGAATTTTGTAATTTCAGCAACTGAGGTTGCAATGTTTTAAAGTTATGCTCGGTTACCTGTGGTGTGATCGTGTGATGCTGTAATCTGCCTGTCTGCTTGCCTTATTGCCAATTGTATGTAGGTGTGAACCTCATCGTACTATATGGGCTTGAAATCTGTGTTGCCATTGCATTGCGTTGTTGCTTATTCGAGTCGCTGTATGAAATGAAATGTAATTAAATTAAGAGAATTCGGCTAATTGCAGGTGTCAGAAGTCCTATTAAGTCACGTTGTTGAAATTACCTGACATATTAACAATTATTATTGTTTGTGTAAAATGAAGATGCATCTTTTATAACATTATTTAAAAATGAACTTGGTGTATGCTCCTATTAATCACGCATTTTATTTGTTTCAACTTGTTTCGACTTTATTTCCTGAATTACTAAATTGCTAAACTGTACTATTTCTTTCTTTCTTTTTTAAATTGATGCATTATAACAATGAATCAGCACGTGCATTTCTCTTTAAACATGCACGAAATTTGTAAATATTACAATTGTATGATTGATCACGAACAGTACAAACATATATACAACATTTTACTTAAATTGGTCCATATATTTCTTATTGTAAACAGATGGAGTGGTAGACAATTAGTAGAAACAGGTCAATAAAAAATGATTTGTTAAAAAAATTCTCCATAAATTAAAATTTCTTTAAAAAAAAGTAAATTGTTACAGATTTAAGTTGACAAGACAGATGCTCCAACAAAATAAATTGTAATATCTGCTGAACCTATAGTTGAAATTCAGCTTCTCAGATATGGTATTGATCAGGATCACATTTACATTACGTATAATTATGTATGATCTCCTCCCTTTTCGCATCCCATAAATATGTGTACGATCTTGTTTGTCTACAAACTACAAATGGTTAAATTCACGGTGGTCATGATCTAGTCTTGTTTCAAACCCATATAACGCGTTACTTAAAAATAAGTACTTTTAAATATTGTTCATCGTGCTTTCAATAAGAAAACTCGTCACTGATTTTTTAAAAATAATCTTTATATTGCTAGCTATTATGAATACAGTATATCGTTTGTAGCTTGTAGTTGGCACGTATAGTTCTGAAAAAAACTTTTTACGGCGAAAGGAAGTCGCGATGCTGCATATTAATTAATATTTGTAAGTATCATATTCTAATAATAATATAATATTGCAAGGATATTTCTTGGCATAATACACATCACATCACACAACAACAAACTGCTAAATGTTGGTCAAGTCAGCAGCATCATTGCACTAAAAACCACTATACCATCACCATCATCAACATCATGTGCACACTATACCACCAGGGAAAAACAACACCAGCAGCAGCAGCGCAGCGCCATCGTCTTTGTCGTCGTCAATAATAATATTATCTTTTTTTATGTAGCTTGAGGCAGTTTTGTCATAAATGAAAAATCATTATTTCATGAAAAGAGCACACCTACAGTCTCATGGCTTTTTTGGCTTATTTGGCTCTTTCCCCTGTATGACCAGCTATACATACATATATTATGTACATACGCATCTTCAAAAACATTAAGTGGGTTATATTTAATAATCCAAAATGCTCAACTCATTTTACTTCCCTCTGGCACGTATCTTTTTTTTTCTAGTCCCACACACAAGCATGAATATTTAGGAAATGATTTGAATTTGAATATAATGCATACTTATACACAATGTGTGAATACATGAATGAATAAAGCTAACAATATATATTTTTAATCTATGATTTTTAGTACCATATCACCAACGAGGGTCGTCATAGATTATCGCTGCTGCTGCTGCTGCTGCATACGTTGTTCTGTAAAATTAGGGGAAAAAACAATATCACGTTGTGTTTTGTTTGACCACGGTTGAAACTTCGTCATGTTCATCATGATTAGGATCACGACCTTTGCTAATGGTAGTGTATAACATGTATGCTATACAATCATAATCATCATATTCATCATCATCACAGGAAAAAAAAATTACGGTAGTTGTAGTATTAGCTCAGCATATTGTTCAAAATAATTTTACTCGAGTTTTGTAGATGAAGCAACCAACTACAACTTAAAAAAAAACTCATTGAGTACATTTCCCAATTTTTTCGGTGATTAAAGTGTGCAGAGAGTCAAGTCAGAGAGGAACAAAAACAATTTTCTCTTCAAACAACATAAAAATGCATGTAATCCGCAGTTATATGTCCTTGTTGCATTGTTGTTGTTTTTTTCTCATCAAAGAAGTAAATTGGTTAAATAGTTTAGGAGTAACCTTGATTTGATATACTAGGAAAAAGAACAACAACAAATAGTAATACTAAAACTACTGTGATATTCGACTGTTGTGAGGAACTTGAAAAAGACCTTGATTTTGTAATACATACAGTAAATTTCAAACGGTTCTTCTTCTTATCATAAAATAATATAAATGCAAATACTGCGGGCTAATCATCACTGACTTATTGTTTTCGATGCTGACAAGTTAAAGATTAAAATCGATCACCAGGAACAAAGTAACTGTATTTTTTCTTTGTTACAACAACAAACAACTTGACTACACCTGACCTGTATCTTTCACTTCTTCCTGCGTGAACAAATTGTGTGTATTATTCTTCTAGTTTGAATTGACAAGCTTGGTTGAATTGAGTGATTTTATTGATTAAATCTGTATCAAGACAATCTACTATATGCGAGTTTGAAATAAGAATTGTTCAGTCATGTGTGATATTACCAGAAACAGATTTCTCGAGTGTTTTCCAAAGCCAACGAAATCTCAAAGCCAACGAAATCGACTCCGCCACAGCAGAATCAACAGGAAAATGGGGTTATGCACACAGTTCCAAAGTTGCTGGTAAATGCATTTTACTTTATATGATTTTACATCTATAATGACATCTTGAATACAAGAAAAATACCTACAGATATGTACATAATATACATATCGTATGTGTAAAAAGTGGAGCTTAATTTTTTTTTGAATTCTTCAAGGGAAGATATTTCAAACACATGTGCATGTATAGTACTGCATGCATACATTTTAAACGTTCTTCTGGGACTCATAAAAACCTGTTACAGTTTAAAAACGATTTTATGCAACAATTTTTTATAAGTAAAAGAAAACTTTGTTTTGACTTTGAGCCCACATTGCAAATATATTTCAAAATATTATCATATCACCGCACCAGTATCATCGATAAAAAAATACTAATTTTTTATCCTGATTGAATCTTTATCGTTTTAATGACGGCAATACATGGTACAAAATAATAATAATAATAATGACAGTCATTCAAAAAAGAAATGAGGAAAAGATTTTTGCAAAGTTATATACCTACGTGCCTTCGTGGTTAATAGTTTGAAGTTAGGCTAACACGTACACTGTTTTATCTTTTTAGGAAACTTTTTAAAACTGGATTGACGTTAGATTAATAAAATACATAATATATGAATATGAATACGTAATAATGATGGATAGTGCATGATGATATGGTCGAGAAATCTGCGTATTTTATCGTAAAATTGCTATAAAATAATTTATTCCTTTACAACGCACATGAAAAACCTGACTCATAATATATATAATAATAATAATGACATATACGAGTATCATAGTTGTTATTATGCTTTCCCTTGTAAAGTTATATTGTTGAGGGTTGAAGGAGCGTACAATACAATTGTACTTGGTTGAGGGTGCTGATGATGATGAGGCGATGGTACCAGTAATTCTCATTTCTTCGGATACCACTTCTACTGCTTGTTGTCATCAGTCATTTTAACTACATAATTTGATGCTTGTCTTCTTGTCTGCCTACTTCAATCGAGCTACTTTTTTTTATTCCGTCCGACAACGGCCATATAGCTAGGCCTCGTTAAAATTTGAAGTTCTTTTCCATTATGATAATCACTGAAATAAACCTGCTCTATCATTATTATTATTATTATTGCTATATTACATTGCATTGTTGGCTTTGTTTTATGTGAATTTATGATTTTCTGATTTATAGACGGCGAGAAGATAAGATTTCAAATTTTTTTTCGCGTCTCATATCTTGTCTCATATTATCCTCATTTATTAAGATGATTGAATGCGTTTAGGGATTTCATTTTGTGACACCATTTCGGGAAATTGGTCGAGTGCAGAAAGATATATGTGTAGTTATTTGTGTTTTTCACGGGAAAGAAGTTGCCAACATTTTGTGTAAAAAAAAAATATTGTGAAATGAAAAGATTAGAAGATGACGTGCTAACACACTTGTCTAAAATTATAACATGAAAATTGGAGCACAGCCGTTTGTGGAAAACGTATATAAATGGACCCAGTTGTCTTTAAATTAGATTTTAGGGCAGGACAAGCTTGGCTGATGATACACACTCGTTAATTTAAAAAAAACACAGACACTATTTAAGTAAACACTAAAAAAACTTGGCTTAGTAGTGATATTAGTCATGTGAAAAAATAAGATATGAGCTGATGAAGCTATTATTTGTCGACAATACCAGAAAGAATTTTTCACACAAGTAGGAATAATAAAAAGAAAAAAAATTAGCTCATTTGGTTGGCATAATACGGCTTGTAGAATTTATAATACGGATGAATGCAAGAATTATTGGAAATCTCACAAACACAACCACCACACATGAGCATTTAAGGGCCATGAAATAAGTAACTGCTGGCAATGCTTTAATTTAATGCTTTACTTAATGTATATTCACGCCCTGGTCTGGTCATTCTAAAAGGATTAAGGAAGCTATTGTAGTATATTGCTACGTTTTTTCAAGTGTTCATTAGACCAGACTTTATTCGTATCATCTTGATGATGTTTGACGAGATTACAACGATAAGCCTGTGTGATCAAAAATGCATGCTACGGAATTTAGGAAAACATTATTGGCTCGTTGAAAGGAGCAAGAAAAATTGGTTCAGTAAGAATAATTGGCTTTTACGATGAAGTAGTGCAGTTGGTAAGATAAAATACTATCCTTCTTTACATGTCGTTTTTTTCTTCTCTTCAAGTTGATGTGGAGCAGGATTTGGGTGTGTACATATGAGCCAGCATGTCGTTATATAACAAAAAAACCTATGGCACTTAATACTTTGCAATAAAAAGTGCCAATCAAGGTTGCAATTTGGTTCGGCACAATTGGTGATGATGGAGGATTGACTAAGGTGCAACATAGGTATACAAGTATGTACTCTTTTGCGAATTGAATTGGTTTTGTGACATTGCAGTTGCATGCACATATATAGCCAATTAATTACAATCTAACCGCTAAACATCCATGAAATGCTTTTGTAATTTTTGTTGACAAATTATATTTATCTAACATAATTGTTATGAAATTGTACTGAATGCATTTAGCCATTATTGTGGTCTACTCAATAATATATCTAATATTTATTGTACATGTAGTCCATATGAATGTATGTTTTTGTAGGTTTTTTTTGCACAATATCATTTAACTTTTTTATCTCCTGTTTGACTTTGACATTGACCTTCAAATAACGGGGCATCATGTACATATGCTACATTATTATTACTGTTTTCAGTATTACTATGATAATATGCAAGAATGCAAGGTGGTTTTTATCTCAAATTTACAGTTCACTTGCTAAAGTAAAAAAAAATATGTGCAATTTGCGCATAGTTAGTGTAATTATGCTGGAGGCAAAATAGTTTTTTTGGTTGTTAAGTTTAATTTTTTTTAACAACGTATGCATTAAATTAGTACAAAAATCTCTTCGTTTTCGAAAATGCAATGCAATCAGATTGGATTTTATGTAGTGTTCTTGTTAACAATGATTATATCTTGAAAATTCACTATTTTATCTACCATAATAATATATGCGTTTTATTCTGATTGAAAGTGTTTTTAAATCATCAATACATATCTAGATAATATATTATTGACAGACAATAAATAGTTAAAATATGATTGATTGTTTGGTTGAAATGCCAATTTAGCAATCCAGCCAAA